>OY856188.1:57332147-57543117 GCA_963693315.1 Diogma glabrata
GAAATGTTTAAATCGTTCTGCATTATCATTATATCACACAAAATGCAGAATTTGTACAAAATTCAATTCACGATTTCACGATTTGTTCTCGCAATGATAAAACTTTAACTAAAACCATTCTTTTTGATAGCATTAGCCAGCACACCTAATAATGATACGACAAATCTACACCGTATGTTTCATCATCTGATATAGCAAGTTTCGAAATTGGCGATTTCGTGTTGCATTTTTTCGGATAAAATTTACAAGTACAGTAATTTGTCTCTATATAGTATTGCTTAATGTAGTAAATTAAGCACAAAGATTTTGTTAGAGCAATATACAATGAAGGAAATTATTGTTTGTAAATTTAAATTGCTTTTTTTGACAATGAAACAAACCCTTCTTTTTTTTGTCTCTTATGGAAGGTGCACCAAAGAGGTTTACACTACTACACACCCACCAGATTATTCAGATTTAGTACTACTTTACAATGTATTTGTTGAAAGTTATCATGGATATCTATTCCACGTGTTCTTCCAGTAAGAGTGCCCATACCGCGAAGTTTCTCATAACATGGAAAATCTTTAGATATAGCACGAATAAAACGAATACCTAAGCCGAGTCAGATTTATCAGTAGGTTCATCTAACGAAAAATATAGATCCGTTTTTTTGTGCGAAGCGGTTCTGTTACATCGTAAGCTAATTCGTGTTGTCTATCAGTAAAAGTCCTTCTTGAAAGAGGTAGTTGTTTATATTTTTCAACATTATCAGGATCTAAGCATCCAACTCCTTCAACAATGCATTATTCTGAGCGTTTATTCCACAAATAATACTATATTTTGGTATAAACAATCAATGTATCGATAATTTAATAGTAAAAATATTATATTATTTAATTAGTAGCTAAAGTGCTACTTTTTGTGTTTAGTCTATAGTTTGAACTGAGTTTATAGAAGAAACACAAAAAGTCACTTAAGCATTAAATACACTATTTTTTCGACAAACGTTTAAATTTTTTATAAATATGAATTTAATACATCAAAAATTTTATAAATGTAATTTATTATCGTCATAGTTACGTCCAAAAAAGTAAAAAACATCTAAATTTTGTATAAATTATATAATAAATTAAATTTTTTTTCAAAGCAACCTTTACTTTTACCAATTCAAAATTTCATCATCCATCAAAATATTTGTTATTTTTTGTTGTCATAGTTATACACTTTGTTTGAAATAATAATAAGTATTGTGATCAAAAGTTACTTCTTTGAACAAATTCATAATCTCATGTTATGTTACTTTTACTGCCACCGTAAAAATATGGAAAGAAATGGCGACAGTTTTTCTGCCGCCGTAAAAAAAAAGAAAAACTGGCGTTAATTTACAGCCGCTTTGATTATATGTAAAAAAAAGTAAGACTAGTCTTCTCCCAAGCGGCTGAAAAGTTTAACTTTACTGCCGCTAGGGAGAAAATTAAAGCCTTAGTTTTTTGACGTATAATCAAAGCGGCTGTAAAGTAACGCCATTTTTAATTTTTTTTACGGTTGAAATGATGTAATTTCATATTTTTACGATGCCGACTTTTTCTGCCTTCATATTTTTACGATATTTGTTATTTTTTACAGATAAATTGTATAACTATGAAAACAAAAAATAACAAATAGTTTGATTGGATTATGAAATTTTGAATTGAAATTCTGCTCTGATAAAAAATTTTATTTATACAAATTTAAATGTTTTTTTCTTTTTTGGAAGTAACTATGCCGATAAAAAACCATATTTATAAAAATTTTGAATTATTAATTTAATATTTATAAAAAATCTAAACGTTTGCCGAACAAATAGTGTATTTAATTCGGAGCTATAACCATTTTTTGTGTTTCGTCGATAATTGTCAAACGTGTATAACTGTCAAACTATAGATTCAACACAAAAAGTAGCACTTTAGCTACTAATTAAATAATATACTATTTCTACGATAGCAAATTAAAAATCTATTTTTATGCGGGCTTAATCCCTTGTGAAAAGGTTTTTTCAACTAGTGTAAAATCATTTACGCTAAATAACAAATGGTACTGGCTATGGTATTTTCATGAAACTTTACAAAAATTTTAAATCAATGTAACCGCTAAAAAAAGAATATTAATTTTGAATGTTATGTTGTTGATTTCTAACTTAATAATTTATAATAAAAATCGTTTATTATTTATTTAACATCGTAGAAAATATTGCAATTTCCTACGCGAGATGTAAACATTTTAGGTTCGTTAAATTGTCCCACTCGACGCTAACGCGTCTCGCCAACAAGTTCTCACTAACAAGTTCTCACTCACGAAAAAGGAGTGTTTTCATCTTTTGTAGAAAAATGTACTATTTTCTATTAAACTATCGGCGTTATAAACGTAGTATTAATGGGTTATTGTTACTTCGCTATTTTAACCGAAATCACGAAAAAGTCGACTACAGAACTAGACAAAATATTTTCGAAAAAATGATTAAATATTTAAAAAAAAATTACAAAAAACATTTCAACGAAAAAAATTGGTTTGAATTTGGTAATTTTGTATAAAATTCAAAATATGTGATAAGGCCGCAAAAAAATCTCAAAAGGCCGCAGGTTCCCATCCCTGGGTTTGATTATTGTGTGGTTACGTCAGCGATATTTCTATCGTAATGAAAATATTAGTATGAGCATGGAGTGAAACCGGACTGAAGTGTAATTAGGTGGGTTCAATGAATTCGGTTACACTTCATCCTTCAAGCAGCTGAGTGATTTCGAAACTCATTCGAAATCCATATTAGTACTCGGCAGCTGTGCCTGCACCATTTACCGTTTCATATCACCAACTTTCGAATGTTAAAAATTTGAGAAATCGATGGTACTTACTGCCGTGTTTGCTCTACTGTTTCTAAGCTATACAATACCGGTATACCGAATACCGATTTGGTGTAAAATTTGACGAAATTCGTTAAAAGTTAAACACGATTTAGATTAACCGTTACGGTAAGGGACAAATGCCCATAGATATTTTTCTTAGGATATTTTCTCTACCACAACACGCAAATTCGGTAGCTCCATGGTGAGAACGGTCGGGGCTTAATGCAATCCGTTGGATGAAGAATATGATATGTTTAAGGTTTTTTTCACCTTAAAAACCAATTTGGATTCTGGGATGAATGTGAAAACGTCTAAAGATAATATGAAACATGATTTTGATATAATATGAACTTTTTAAAATTGAGATTTCAAAATGTTTCTGGTTTTTTGATATTTTGAAATGGATCCGTAATCGTTTAGATTAAATTTTGCCCCTTTCTTTTAACGTGGAACATGATCTGAATTGGTGAGTTTTCTTCACCTTAGAAGGCACTTTTAGAAGGATTTACCTATTAGAAATATCAAACGATTTTTTAGTGGAGCAATCCTTTTATATCAGGAACTTTATCAAAAGAAGCTGCTATACTTGTTTTGATTTCACTATTGTCTTTACTTAGAGTGCATGCGAAGTCAGATGTATTTCCGTCTTTTGTAAGAGGGTGGATTGAAGCTATGTGAACGGCAGAAAGTGTTAGTTTTTATATATTTATAATTCTCAAATTAATAGGCTAAAAACCATTTTAGTTTTTATAAACTTGAAACTTGAATCTCGTCAGAGATTAGGGATTTGTCGCGCTAAGTTGTCTCGCTTCAAATATAAAAAATATCTGCTAGGTGATAAAAAGAAATATATACACATTAGAATTAGTTTTTAATAATTTTCGTTTATTTACGTTAAGAATGAATCAGGACCAACGTAGTTTTTGGATAATCTTTAAATTAGATCAATTTCCTACGACAAAAGTGAAGCCATTGTGTGAATTCGTTTCATATTTAAAAAAAAAAATACGAATACCGGGAGTAATACCGAGTTTGTTTGATTTTAATATCGCAAAACTATTTAAATCTTGATCAATTATTGAATGGCTTAATAGTTTCGCACAAATTCTATTCTGTATGCAGCATTAATACGGGTTTGGATAACAGTTTTTGAAAATGGTAAACCAGAACCGAGACATTTGGAATTTTCAATAGACTACTTAGTAGCCAATATTTAAATTTCTTTATGATACCATTAAATGACATCCAAGAAAGACAACATCACATGCAAAACCAAGGATTTTAGCCGACGTGAGTCAAGAGCTGCTCCTACAATGTTAAAGAATTTTGCGTATAAACTATCAATACGTAGGACTTAGTTATTCGTAAACTTGTTGATGATTGCTAAAGTTAGTACAATTTAGCATCAATTGGAACGTAGTCTAACAATACATATAACATTAAAATAGCATATAAACAATATTTAACGGCACTAAAATAAAATGCAACAAAAATACAAATAGAATGCAAAAAACAGGAAAATAAATGCAAATAAAATGCAAGAAAATGCAACAAAATCTAAATGAAATGCAAAAAAATGCAAAATAAATGCAAATAAATACGTAACAATTGCACATAAAATGCAAAAACCAGAAAAATAAATGCGACAAAAATGTAAGTAAAATCCAAAAAATTGTATAGAAAATGCAACAAATTACCAAAAAATTCAAATAGATTTCAATAAAATGCAAAAAATGCAAATATGTACGTGCAAAAAAATTGCAAAAAAATTGCATGTAAAAAACAAAATGCAAATAAATTCAAAAGAGAAATGCAAATAAAAAGAAAAAAAGCTAATAAAATGCCAAACAACCGTAATTGATAATTGATCTACTTCTACTGTTGGGTTAATATAAAATCTCGATTGAGGTGGGGGGCTATCTCGTATAATGTGAGAAAATTCAAAAAATTGCAAATAAAATGCAACAAAGTGGAAATAAAATTCAAATAAAATGCAACAAACGCCAAAAATGGAAATAAAATAAAATGCAAATATGTACGTGCAAAAAAATGCAATAAAATTGCAAATAAAAAGAAAAAAAATGCAAATCAAATGTTCAAAAAGCGTTCCAATTGATAATTATTAATGAAAAATCTACTCGATTGAGGTTGGGCTATCAAGAATAATATGGGTACACTATTCGATATTCGTAATCGAAATTATATTCGATATTCGTAATCGAAATCATTCTAATCGCTATACGACTCGCAAATCACATTCGTTTGTTAAAGTACGTTGTTTGCATTTCTAATGACTGTGGTAAATAGTCAGTAACAAATCAGGAAATAATATATGTGCCCATAATTATGAAAGTGGTCTAAGTCAAAATTTGAAAAAAAATGAGTTTATCCGTTATATCGCATCAAATTGCTTCAAAAATTAGTCTAATG
Source organism: Diogma glabrata (assembly GCA_963693315.1). Classification (NCBI taxonomy): domain Eukaryota; kingdom Metazoa; phylum Arthropoda; class Insecta; order Diptera; family Cylindrotomidae; genus Diogma; species Diogma glabrata. The sequence continues at coordinate 57,337,439 of OY856188.1, forward strand.
TAATTTGTGCGATATTGTAAAAAAAAACCGCGTTATAGAATACTTTTTATTTCAACAAAAATGTAATTCATCTAGAGTTAGTTATAATAGTAATCTAAAGCAAAATTTGAAGATAAAAAACAAAAAAGTCGAATAAAATGTCAAAAATAATTGCCAAAACGTTGTGTTGCAAAGTTTTTATATCGTCGGACCATAAGCCCATAAAAATGAGCTGTTCCTCCTAAATATCAAAATTGCTCTTTTTTAAGTGAAAGTTAATGGTGACAAAATAATGAGTTGGGTGGAAAGATAATTAATAAATAACGTTAGAATTTCGAAGTTTGCTTTTGCATTAAGTCATTTATACATCGTTCAGTTAATTATGAAAATGGTCTAAGTCAATTCAAACTGTAAAAAGCATATTTCGGAATGAGATTTACACAAAATTTCACCTGCATAATAAGCTTTCATTATTGAAGACTAACAAAGCCCTAACATAAAATTTTTCATAACAGAGAAATGTTTTTTAATTTAATCATTTGCAAACCTTTAAATATCTCAAAACAAGAAATATATGACTTAGACCACTTTCATAATTATGGGCACATATGTCAATAACTGAGATACCGAAAATTTAATCATAATTAATCGACATAGCGTAGTCTATATTTCGCTTCCTTTTGAAAACATAAATGAGGCATAAAAAAATTTACACTCGTTTAAGTTCAACTGGAATCAATTGTCTCGAGTGACTTCAATCCACAATGGTTTGAAAAAAACGTTAATCAACAGAATGCTTGTTGTTGTGGAACCTAGGTCTTAAAAGACGTCTTTGTTGTTGTGACACATATTGTGATTCCTATTACACAACACTTTTGTTTAGAAAAAACTGTTGTAACTAAGCAATCAAAAAAGAAAATTTGTTATGGAATTTTGAACAAGAACATCCTTTAATATAAAATTCGACTTATTTCAACTTTTTTTCTAACATTTTTACTTATTTCGCTGTTATGCCGCCGCAAGCAAGTTTTATAATTCCGTAAAATTTAAAATTAAATCTTTTTTTGTTTTATCAAATTAAACCTTAAACTTAAAAATGAACTATAAATTAATTAATTTCTCTCTCTCCCGCCCTACGGGGCCCCCCCGTCCCTCACTCTCTCTCTCTTTAACTCTCCTTATCTTTCTTATCCCTTTTTCACTGTTGATTACATAACTTGTCTGGTTTATGGTTAACATGCAAGTAGCACAACATCACATGCATAACCAAGGATTTTACCAGGTGTGAACTGGGAGCTGCTCCTTAATTTTAAATGATTCTGCGTATACTATATTCTGTTGATGTCTATATTCTGCCGAAAAATCAGGGCAGGGGAGATATGTGATATCTTATATAATTATCAAAAACTGACCGCGTAACTTATTTTCAAACATTCATTACTTGATGGTTGATACTTCCAAAATATAGTTAATACCCCGATTACCGAAGGCATGTTAGGGCTTTAAATGACTAAAGTTACATTGCATCAATTTTCGTATTGTTGAAGTCATTTTTTACGCCTCAAATCATTTTATACGACAAATGTCACTTTAAATGACATTTTAGTAGCCTCAATTTTTCACGTCACAATAATTTTTTCAAACGTCTTTAATTGTTTTTGTGAAATTGAAGAGCGTAAAATGTAAGTTGTTTTTAGTTTTGGAGTTTTTTCGTTTCAGAATTATTAGTTTCAGTCGTGACCGTTTTAATCGACTTCAACAATACCGATTTGTATGCGACGTGACATGACTATAGTCATGTCACTTGAAGTGATACGACTTCAATAATTGGGCTGTAAGTCTTTTAAACAGTTTTTTATAATCGAGGAATAAACAATTATGTTAGTCTTAGGTCAACTGTTGTATAACTAAGGAATCAAAAAGAAAATTTGTCAAAAAATTTCGACCAAGAACTAATTCCCAGTATATGAAATCGACTCGGCTCTTAAATTTTTTTTCTAACATTTTTGCTTAATTCGCTGTTCTGCTGGCAAACAAATGTTATAATTCTTGTAAATTTAAAATCCTCGAAGTAATCAGCGGTAATTTATAGACTTGCAACGTTTCTAGTGGGTTTCCAACGAAACTTTAAAAATAAATATAAATATAATTTTTAGCTTTACATTTAAACTAAAATCTAAGCAACAATTTAATTTAAAAAAAATAGAAAATCCTTTCTTTACAGATGTTGCTGTTTCTTTAAACGAAAGAAGAAGAAATCATCACGTCAAAAATGACTAGAAGCAGTTCAATGTAGTCCAGAACGTGAAGCTGTTACCTTATTACGTGCAACTTCACATTCAAACTCGCGTGATAGTGTATTAAATCCAAGTCAAGACTATGCTCAGGCAACATCACAACATACGATTCGTTGTCCATCCGCGTCTGTACTGACGCCAACACCAACAAATACACCGACACTTCCGTTGTAAAAAAAAATCATAAAAATATAAAAACAAAAAAAAAGCAAAAAAAAAATTTATTTTATATTTTTATTTTTTAATTTTGATTTAATCAACAGTTCTTATTAATTTTAATTAAATGTTTCTTAAAAAAATTGGAGTAAATTTTATTGTCTAGTTTTTTGGTTACATTTTTTGATTTTAATAAAACCATTAAGTTCATTGTATGATTTTAATGAATTACAATTTGCATTATTGATTAATTAAATATATGAATAAATTAAAAAAAAACAACAACATTTACAGGTGTCCGCATATATATTCAAAAGTATTGATTGATTGAAGAAAAATAAAATTATTATATTAGTTTTGTTTATGACAATGACAATGTTATTCATTTTTTTATTGTAAGATGGACTAAAAAAATAATAACTATATTTAAGGGGATGGGGGATGGTCACGAATCTTAAATTAATAAAAAATATAATATTTTGCTTTATTTATGTTAAAACTTGTAGCTTTACACTACATTAAAAAATGTATTTGGTTTTATATTGATATTGCATTATAAATTAAAAGAATCGAAAAAAGCTTTCTATCAATTCTAAAATTTAATAAATTTTCTATCCATATTCACTTTATTTAATTTAAATAAAATAAAATGATAATCTTATTATTAATCAGCCAACTTTTAAAAGCTAATTGTTAATTAAATTAAAATTAACATAATGAAAGTATTAATTCACTTCCTCCATTCCCAATACTATTAGTTATTAAAAATTAAAAATTTATAAAATATAAAAAAAAAAAAAAACAAACAAACATAACAATTTATATTTAAATTATCATGCGATTTTATTATTATTTAATAAATAATTCATTTTCTATTTCAAATGAAAAAAAAAATGTCCTATTAATAATTAAATTAATTAAATTTCTTTTTAAGTATTATTTTTATTTTTAATAATTAAATTAAACAAAAAAGTATATATACATATTGTAAGTAAATATAATTGAAAAAATCTACAAATTCAGTAGTAAAATTTAAAAAAATAAAACACTTAAAAATTATTTTTTTTGACGAAAAGAACATTATTAAAAAAAAAAAGAAAAAAAAGTGAAAATTGGTGTTTCAATTTTTTTTTTTAAATAATTTAATTCATTGTTATTTTATTATTGTATACTTATTATTATTTAATTTTGCTGTAAATAAGTTATTTAAAAAAAACTTGTGATATTTAAAAAAAAGGATAAAAGAAAAGACACAAATAATACGTGTTAGTCTCGTAATAGTGAGAGAAGATTGAACATAATGGTTATCCGTTGAGTCGTTATCATTAAGTTTAAGCTAGCTATATAGATATACCACCGAATCATCAATTTATATGTTAGAAACTATCAAACGTTTCTGGAAAGTTTATTTAAAATTTTATGAAGATTAACTTTTTTGGAACTAATGTGACTGCCCCAAATACCGTACTATATTTCACAGACAAGATTGATATTAAAGTTTTAGTTATTTTCATACATGATTGATGGCTGTTTAACATGCTTCCTATTTCTCTATCATAGCCATTAAGGGTGTTAGAAATGAATGAATATAGCAGTTACAATTGAATTGAATGAATTAAAACCAAAATAAAATATTGTCGTTCATTATATCAGGTGGTCGTACGTTAATTTAACTGCTAGAATCACTCCACTCATATTCCAAGGTGCAGATCAGTGGTTTAAAGAGCGCGGAAAAAAACAATAATTTAATCCGATATCGACAGTGGTTTTCCATTTAATACTCGTGTAGTAAATTTGTTTATTTTTCTACAAGAAATGCACCAACACATCCTTTTTAACATACGTGTGACAAAAAAGAATAAACTTCCAACATCAAACTGAAGAATCAAATATTCAAGTGACCTGATAAACACTAGATGGCGGTTCTAAAATATCTATTCAGTCTGTCTGAAATGTTATAAATCAAAATACTATAAAGTAGTTAATTATATTAATTCATCCTTCTACATTTATATACCATTACCTTTGAGATTAAAAATTATTTCCGTTTCCAATATAGACAAAAGTTAATCATTGTCCTCATCTCTTTATTGTTGTCACAAGAATTATATATTCGCTTATTATATGTAATTTATTATTTCATTAAAAAATTGTTTCAAAAGCTGTCAATTTAATTTTGAAGGAAGGGAAAACTATCGTCATTTTATTTTTCAACCTTCTCTCCTGCAGAAAATTACGAGGATTTAAAAAAAAATTAATTTAATTTTAAAAAAATTCTTCATCTGTTACATTTAGAATATTAATTTAATTAACGTAATTAAACTTAATCTTTTAGCTAAACAATACAAAAAAAAAACAATAAACAAAAATATCTGAAAATATAAATTGGTTTTCATTGAATTTTAATTACAACAGAAATTGAATCGGGTCAAATTTCAAAAAAATGTTCAAAGATGATATTTTTAAGGCATGGAAGGTTCAGCATTTGTTGATTTGTAATTTTTTTTTAAAATTTTAATCTACGGGTATGACAATGTCTCTCCCGTACTCTAGTCTCTGCTATTAACATATGAGCTAACGTGAGACATCACTAGTCAAGGTGATATCTTAACAGTGCGGACGGTAGAACTATATTCAGTGCATCAGTAGTATCCATAGTATTTTAGTTATTATCAGGGAAAATAGCCTCATGCAATACTAGACATATTCTAGTTTTATTATAAAAAACTTTACCATGCTTTCGAATTCAAATGATTCTCTGGTTACTTGAGTTTAATTGTCCACAAAAAATGTAATTAATTTAAAATTTATTTAAATGATAACATATCCATTGCTTTCGTATATACAGATATATTTTAATTAAATGAAATGTAGAATTGACGTTTCAATTAATTCTTTACTTACAGGACTAACATTTCAAAATAATATATGCCATAACAATATGCCACTAGTAAATCTTAACACAGATTGATTAAATTGAGTGAAATAATGATTATAAGAACTGCTTTCTTGGTCCTCAAAGCCTTGCTATTTAAACAAGAGGAAGCACCGCGAATGAGGAGAATGGCGTTTGTGTTGAATTGTAGATTCTTATCAATTACTCGCTTTATTATTATACCTCGAAGATCATGTAGACAGAAGTGTAATTTATGAAAAATATGAATATTCCATCTTTTGAAATCGAGGAATTATCAGAGAAAATATCACCTAAGCAAAGTCTAGTTAGCAATTGGTTTAAATTCATCTGATAAGGGAAAAGTACTAAAGTAAATAATCCATTTTTGGGATAAATTTATGTAGTGTGGATTAATTTAATTAAAAACCTCAAAATCCATTCAGGTTTGAATATGATTCATTTAAAGAAAAATAAGTATCGCGGTTATAAACGCAAAAAACCAAATCTATGTTTTATTGTTTTTTGGGGCTCTAAGAGGTCAGTAACGTAATGAAAATTTATTTTAGGGAAGCAATTCTTGTTTAAATCAAAAAATCGCTCATTTGCGGACGTAATATTGGTCTGTACAAGTTTGTAGAAGTACATTAAAACCAGATTTGCCGGCATTCAATTAACCGGAATTTTAATTGTTAGATTCTTTTTTTCTTTCACAAGAGAATTAATAGGAAAAACAAATGGCATTGCGGTACGAAAAGTGGTATAACAATTTCATGGCGTCACGCTCATGAAAAATAATAAATATTTTGGTCAGTCATATTTTCTTTAAAACAAGTAAATTTTATAAGAAAGAAAATTATTTTGAACTTTATTGATTTTATTCATTATTCTGTATTGGTGTAAATATAAAAAATACTTCGGTGTGGGAACTTAGTCGTGTATGTTTTTTTTTGTTTTTCGTAGAACCAAGAACTTCCCAAGTGCTACAAGCGGATTTATACCGGATAAACACATCTCCTTACTCTTGTGGTCCTGTTGTATCCCTGCAGTACCACCAGTTAAGGCATTCCTTCACAGTGCAGGGGTTTAGTGTAGTACTATCTCGATCGTTCTTCGTTCTTCTTGTCTTAGTCGTTTCATCATACGTCCTTTGAGCTCAGAATAAACTGCATGAGGCTATGCGGATTGACTGACTCTTCCATATACTGCTCAATAAGTCTTCGTGCGTTTGAAAACCTGCCGCATTCGATTAGCACGTGCTCTGCGTTCTCGGCCTTTCACAGTAGAGGCAGTTTGGGCCCGTTAAGTGCTTATACTTCTATATGTACTCACGGAAACATTCATGACCTGAGAACATCTGCGTCAAGTGATGTTCACGTTCACGTCACCGTGTTTCCTTGTCCATGCTTTTACGTCAGTCGTCAGGGATTAGCACAAAGGTTCATCGTCCGTTGGCGGCAATTTTCCATTTTTCTTGCCGTGTATATGACTGTCTGTGATGAAGTTTTCGTCGATCACTATCATTTTGTGTTGTCATTCGCAGAGCCGGTACCTCTTTTGCTGCAATATCGATCGGCATCCTACTCGCAATAACAATTGCAATTACATTTACATCAGACACCGTACAAAAAGTTCAGCATATGCGCAACGATGTCAGTCTATAGGCCGTTTTGATAGGTCTAACATAAGATGGTGTTTTCATCGCTGAAGTCCATATGGGTGCCGCACTGCCGCATACATCAATATTGATACCGAGAACGCTACCGAGAAGTTTTCTGATCGGTTGACTAGGGCCGTCAATGTTTGGATTAAGCCTTGCAATAGCAGCCTCCATTGGCTTTGTCACCAGCGCACATCAGGTGGTCTCAAAAGCTGTTGAGTCTGTACTCTGAGAACACCATCGCACATGATGTTCCACAAGAGTGATCCAATGACTGAGGTACTCCTCCTGTTAAAATGTACTTTTTAGGACCTGCTTCGGTATCTTAGACCAGAGTTCTTCCCGTGAACTAACTGGCTATAATACGTATCTGATAGTCAGGTACATGCAGTTCGTCTAGGGTTCTCAGGATTTGGTTCCAGTTGGCAAAGTTGAAGGCATTTTTAACATCCAGGATGGCAACAACACAATATTGTTTATCGCCCTCTAGCCATCTTTTACCACTCAAAGCTTTATGCGCTATCTCACATACTGTAGAGATTGCATCAATGGTAGAGCGTTTCTTTCTTAAACCAAACAGCCGGTCAGAAAGGTCCCACTCGTCTTCAATATGTTGCTCAAGTCGAGTACCAATAATTATCTCAAAGATCTTTCCAGTTGTGTCCAGCATGCACAGTGGGAGGTAGGACGAGGTTTCTTTTGGTGGCTTGTCACCTTTTGGTATAAGCAAAAGGCGTTGGCGCTTCCATTCCTCAGGAAATATCCCTTCTTTCAGGCACACAGTGTAGATATGTTCGAATATCATCGGCTTCTTCTTTATCGCTGTTTTTAAAACGATATTTAGGATGCCGTCTAGACCGGGCGTGCTATAAATGGATAATCTGATCAACGCTTTTAGGACCTCTTCGGTGGTAACAGCCGAAATTAAGTTATCCTCAATTTGCAGCTCACGAAGTAGGGAGATGTCGCCGTGTTGTGGAAAAAGGTCAGGCACAATTTCAACCATTATATCTGGTGCAGCTGATTGAACACCCTTTAGTTTAGTGAGTACAATTTTGTACGCACTTCCCCATGGGTTATTCTGAACTTCATCTATAATACACTGGAATGATCTGCTCTTACTATTAGCAATTGCTTTCCGCTATTCTTTTCGCTTTTTTTCGGAAATCACTTTGGAACTGCTCATGATTTCTTCTCCGTGTACACATCCTCCGGAGTTTGAGGCACTCTTTTCTCAAACGGGCAATGTTTTCGGTCCACCAGAATACTGGGTACCGTCCATTGCCGTTGCTTTTACGCGGCATAGATGCATCAAAGGTGCTTTTAAGATACATCACAATAAATTTTGCTCCTATCATAACACCTCTCTCCGGTATTGGGATGCATACAACCATGTAGCCCAGCATCTCCTTGTCCAACTCTTTGATTTTCCACACATTTTGCTGCGTCTTCCGCTTCACTTGGCATCTTTCAAACCGCTGTGGTGGCTGGGTTTCAAATAAAATCACGATGATCACTATGCGTATACAAGACAGACACCCTCCATGTGATATCGACAATTGAACCGTCTTCTCCTTTATTAAATGTCTCCGTGGTACCATGGTTGAGCAGTATCAGATCAAGTCTAGCAAATACCTCAAGTAATCACCCGCAATTACGATAAGTGACTTACCTCTGACGTCTGCTATAAGTTGGTCAAGTGTCTCTTTGAATACGTCCAGGAGGTGAAGTGCTAGGAGGAATGTAGTAGCTGTAGAAGTGAACACCTTTGATTTTGGCATAGACAAAACCATCATACTGTTGACTAAATCTGCGTTCAAAAGGAAGAGCATTGCTGGTCCAGATAGCAGCTTTGCTCACGCTGTCTTCAACCCAGTTCCCATCGGCAACAGGGGTTCTATCTATTTTGTTCGCAAATCAATGCCACGTCCACTTTCTGGTCTCTAACGGTCTGTGTCAGTGCCGGTCCTGTGCTGCCTCGCAGTGGCTAAGATTTATCTAGATACACTAAACCATTACGGGCAGAAGTCGGCTTAAGTGCTCTTTGGTAGCCTGGACATCTACTGGCTCCTGTAGAATGGCCATTAAGACGTGTGGTTCCCGGCAGGCAAATACCACATTTTGGGAGCACTTTGCATTCTTTAGATTTAGGTCCTGTTCCTCTGCATCTAAAACATATCCCGTTAGATCCACATCACTTTTACAGTGCTTTGCTACATGACCGTTATCAAAGCATCTGAAACAACGTGTTGGAGTGATTCGCTCTCGCAGTCTACATCTTTCTCATCCAATTCGGATGTGTCCAAACGTAACGAGCTCATGCGCTAATCGTTCAGGAAAACTGATTATTGCCGTCTGAGTCGCGTCTCGCATTCTCCTCAAAGATTTGATTGCATTGGTTTGAATAGACCCAATTGTTGGAAATTGGGTCTGGATTGGAATGCAAATATCTACCCTCGTTGTTACCTCGTCTATGTCGCGACACTGTAACAGTTTCTTGACACATCGACCTAACTCTCGCCGAGTCTCTGAGTGCTAGCTCTGCGTGCTCTTTAAGCTTTTGGTTGTGTTCTCTTTTTTCAGTTCAAGTTCAAGTAGCAGCTCGTCTTTACCTCTTACTAATCTTAGTGACACGATCCGCGAGCTACTTTTTGCGCATAACTTTTTTCATCGGGCCTAGATATTATTATAGCATCCGACAGTGGCGCTTTTTCCTAGGTTTGCGTAGTTCGTTTTGCGTAGGCTCAACAGGACGCGTTTTTTCCCTCTCTTTACGTCTTCTCGCGGGATGCCACTCCGTTCCGGATGGTACCACAGGAAGCAAGTTTTGGTTCATGGGCTCGACCTGCTGTACTCTCGACTTGATCACGTACTGCTCAGATCTTGATCTAGGTTTTTTCAAGATCCTGTTGGCCGTTTTACGTTTTTTCTGCGAAGGCAGTTGAACCCTCATGTCCTCACCATTTCTACTTCGGCGTCTTTTTGTTGTTTTATCGACGTTTGTTTTCAAGGTCACAGTATCACAGGGTTTTCGCGAAAAGCGCAGCATATATGCAACGATGTCAGTCTGTAGGCCTTTTTGATAGGTTTAACATAAGATGTTGTTTTTACAGCTGAGGTTCATATGGGTGCCGCATATATCAACTATAATATGCTAACGCTATAGAAAAGCTTCCTGATCGGTTGTTTAAGACCGCATTTTTGGCATAGCCTTTGCAAGAGCAGCTATAGCTATTACGATTTATCCACCAACCTGGATATCGGTATCTTCCACCACTTTCTGCTATTCATTAGTACGATTTCCGTTTTATGATCGGCCTTATTCTAGTCCTGTATTGTTCAGCCATGCTCTAACGGTGCCCAGAAAACACATTTACGTCATTGTGATATCAAAATGACATCACGCTAAGTCACGTCTTATGTAAGATCTGGGTCATATATAAGTCATATGTATATCATTATTTCCCACTTATTTACGTAAGAGCATGACATAACAATAATGATATAACTATGACGTAAATGTGATGTCTGTGGAGATATTTGTGACGTTGTTATGATATAAGGTTGATATCATAGTAATATAATTTTTTTTTGTGATGTATTATATTTTAAATTAAAAACAAATTTAACAACAATTAAAAAAACAAATTTATAACAAAAACACTTACCGCGTCAGTCATTCATTGGTCATTACTCATTACACACCTGCTAGGATTCTATAACCTGCTTGGAAGCAATAACTAACTATACGCAAAATTTTTCAAACTATATACAATTAAAATGGATATACCTCTAGTGAAATTTAACAAAATCATAATAAGGTCATATTTAAGTCCAAATTATGACATCATATCGAAGTCAAATTTAAGATCAGTGTGATGTCATGAAAGCATCATATAAATGATACCAGGATATAGTCATGACGAGTGTCATTTTTATGTCAAATTTACGTAACAACTACATCACATATATATGACGTTCGTGTGATGTCATATTTACGTCTTGTGTTCACTGGGTGGTTATGGTCTTGTTACATTTGGTAGTAATTTCCGTGAGATTCTTGGTTACAACTATGATTATATCATATGTGTGGGTGGGTCTCGTAAGCATTAAAAAAATTATTTTCTAAATTCTAATAACAACATTTATGTTTCACATCCGCCGGGTATCTTTTGACAGCTTTATATCTTTTTTTGGATTACTATATGTATCAACTAACACTGGACCCAAGGTATACAAGATATTGATTGGATCGCTGGTGGTGTTTCGGTTACAAACGTGAACCCTTACACAAACGGGTGAATCAAAACCTACTTTTGTTACGGTAAAACCTTACATTTGATGTTTAGTGCATCAAAGACAAACAATGGAACCGTACCGAACCCGATAAAGGAGCACCTTTTTATATGTTATTTCTGCTGTAATATGTTGTAGGGATTTAGATGCTGCTTTTATATCAGTTTCGTTATTATATGTAGCTTATTTCGTGCATCAGTTAATGTCAGAAAATGATGATAAAGAATTCGATGCAACAAAAATAGGATCAGTTACCTTTGATGCTTCATATGAGGATTTAATAAGTTTGCCTCCTACTTCTATTGCCCATGGAAGTTTTGATTTGCTGGGATTTTTCCATCAAAAGATCGATTTCTCAAGAATTCTCAATCAATTTTTATTTCTCATTTCAAAAGAAATTGCATTTTGTTTCTCGAGAATTGCAAAGATAAATTTAAATAGATAAATGCCATGATAATGATCTCTTACTTATCCCTGTCATTTTGGAAAAAAAAAAATAAAAAAAAAGGTTGTGCTCGAGTCGATTTTATACCGTTAATATTTCCGAGCGGCATAAGCGGCGACTCTTCCGCGACTGATGTTTGTTATGATGTCGACACCACGACTACGATGAAAGGGCTATAGTTCCCGTTTAAGTCGTCGCCACCAAATTTAATTACAATAATTTATTTATCTGTGCAATTACAAATTAATAAAACTACCTTTAACATTAGTACAACCCAACAACTTTACAAACTCGTTTTGAAAATACATGTCTATGAATTCTTTGACAAGGCTATGCTCGTTTGAAAATGACTGACGGCTTTTGAATGTTCGTGTCAATATCTTTTACCTAAAGAATGTCAAAAAAATAAAAAAAATTACTACAAAGTGACTTTATTGCACAAAATGCAAATGACCCATCACTCAATTTCTTCTCCATTGCTGAAAGAGCTTCTATGCTACAATTTTTTATCGGTTTTATCGGAGTCACCAAATAATTTTAAGCTACTCGGTGAAAGCGAAACTCTTCGAATCATTTCAAATCTTCGCTCACTTCTCATTGTTCGTTCATTTGTTGGGTGATTGTCTGAAAATTGAGTTAGCATAATGTTCCACACTTCAACGGAAACGATGACAAAGTTCTTAAAGTAAACAAAACAAATGGAAATTTAAAATTCCAAGTGGAGCAACAAATTAATTACTACCCTCTAAGGTAGAGTTCTGCACGACAAGTGCAGCAGTTTCAACAGTTGAATTAAATGTTATCAGCCGCAAAGGAAAATTTCACCATAAAGTTGTGTGTTTTTAGTGTCTTTTATTTAATCTACTAAAAAAATTTGTTTATTACTGGCAAGTGAAAATCGACTGAAGAAAAGTCGTTATTAATTAAGTTGTGCTCCATTACCTTATCTAGTTTTTAGAATAAGATATAGTTAAAGTGGAAAAGAATTTTCTAATAAAATAATCGTTTACCTCTCCTTGAGCAGAATCATGAATGTTGATAATGTTGATGTCCGTGGTGTTCGTATGGTTCAGTTGCATATGCGGCGTTGCTTGACATTTTTTCTTGTCGTGCGATCGTTTCATCGACATATACATCATCGTTGCCGATAGTTAAACGAAAATTCTTTCTTTCTTGCTTTGAAACTCAGAATAAAACCAAAACAAAAACCGTGCCGGGATTATTTTTTCAAGTAGAAGTTAGCCTCGCTATTTTGAAAAAGTTGCAAGTATCTATTCAACCAGTACGAAACCGTCCTACACCCCGATTTTCGATGCACGTCCTTCGCCAGGCTATGTAAGATGTAGATGCTGGCAACTGGTAGATAATTTTGTAAAATGACATTAATGTTTTGTTCGTATAATAATTATGGATTAAGATCAACATTTTAATAGGCATAATGCGTTGACCGTGAATAAAAGATTTGGTGTTTTGTGGGACACATAAAGCGTGCTATCATCTGCAAAACTACGCATGTGATGGATTGTTAAATCCAACAAATCGTTAATATCGGGAAGAGTTGGGAAAAAAGTGGAACCCTGTGGATCTCTTGAAATAGTTGAAAGGCATCCGATGAAATAACGTTAACTCGTAATAAGCGTTCATATCCATGTACGGTTCGTTACCTAACATATAAGTTGTTATGCCAAACATTGTCAAATACTTTGGAAATATCAAGAGCAACCAAGTCTCGTATTAATCATTTGTGTAATAAACGAGAAGCCTAACAAAACCTATGAAATTAGGAATAATAGTCATAAAATTTCCTATTTTTGAATGTTTTATTTCAGTTATTCAAAATTTTCGACCTTTCGGAATGCTCTCAGCCCCAAGAATTACGGATTTCGAACAAAAGATGGTTTTGTTTTATCTGGTGTTTGATTTCAAAAGCTCGAAAAATGTGTATGTTTATTTTACTTTTCTCTTATTTTGTAAAGGTTTTGGCAATTCTTAAAATCTCGTAGTTATATCACTAGTAAGCTCACTGCAATACCTTATAAATTAAAAAGATTCGTAAACAAATAACCGTTTAAGCACATTTTTTTACATAGTTGTGAAATTTAAAAAAATAAAAAATAATAATAGGATAGGATTTGTTCCAGTGCAAAAGCGCTATAGATGGGCTGTGTTTTTGCTTTCAAAATAATTTGCTAATTTTGTTGATAATTTTTATATTATGCTTGATTTATAGCCTCATCAATACTTCAAAAGGAAACTTAAATTCTCTGATTGCATTAAAATAATTGGGAAATTTTAATGATTATTTTAAAAAAAATTGTAGCCAGTGTTTTGTGTGAAGTTCCATGGTAAAATGAAAATAAGGTATTCTCACTAGAGTGACAGCGATGCCATTTTGATTTTGATTGACGTCACTCAGAGTTTTATATAATACGTTTGTTGAATGAATGAATGAGAAAAGCTATTGTTTTTAAATTAAAAATATATTTAGTATGATTTATAAATTAATTTATTAGTTAATGAAATGATTAAAATTAATTCATTCATTAATTAATGAACTTTAGTATTTGTTTTAGTATTATAACATATACAAATTTAAATGCCGAACTACGTTAAAACCAAAAGTTTTCAACAAATGTGAAAAATCATACTCAAAACATAAGGTTTTTTAATTTCCAGAAAAATCAATCAATTTGTAGTGGATAGAATCATGTGGAAAAAGAAAATGTTCGTATTTATTATAAGATAGTTTGTTCCTTACACTTCACTGAAAATGATTGGACTTTAAAAGACAAACTTTTAAATACTCTAATGAGTAAAAGATCGTTGAATTGATCGTTGAAAGTAGAACCTTATCTTAGAACATACAAGGAAGTGGTTACTTCCAATATTTGCACATATAAAGGAACGGTTTAAAATCGGTTTAAAAACATAAGTCTGCTTATGAATCGATCGATGCGAAAAGAAAGTACTGGCAATTCTCAAATTATTTGATAATGCAAACTCAGTCATTCTCTCACCATTATCATTGTTGGTGTTGATTTCATTACCTCCTCTAGTGCTATGTAGAAAATATTGACGGTCTTAGCTTCAGTAGGTGCATGCAAGGCAATAAGAGAAATATTGTTTTATGTACCGTGTAGTAGCAAATCCTTTCATTGACCAGGATGAATTTCAACACGGCTTCTTGTATGCGTGCACCAACAAGGAAACCAGTACTAAATTCATTTCGAGAAGAATGACCACTACTGCATAAATAGTGACTATTCGAGTTTTGTTTTCCGATTATTGGCTGTCTAATTTCTTGAGAGAAATGATATCCATCCTATGCCTCTCAGTTTCTGTTTCTAGGCTTATTAAAGCATCATGAGCGATCAGGCTGCACACGTTTCACGTTTTGATTCGGTAGTTTGGTTCTTTCTCACGTCCAGGTAAAATTTCTGTTGTTTTGTTAGTGTCTGGTATTCTTTTTTTGGTTATTAAATTTAACAAAGCTTTTTTTTCGGAGTGATGGGATTAACCTCAGTCCCAACCCAAATTTTCGTTAATGGTTCTGTTATGATGTTAAGGTTATAAGAAATTTTAAGGCGCCAATTCGCGGTGATGTAGCGTAATAGACTAAGCAGTTTTTCTCTGTTTGTCTCCGATACACCAACCTAATTCTGTCTGCATTACCCCTGCAGCATGGCGTGGACGTCGAATTTCCTACCCTGCAAAATGTTCTTTAGAGTTAGAAATCTTAATAAACAAATTGTTAATGAAAAAAATAAGGAAAACCATAACGTAAAAATTATGTTTTCTCTAATTTTCAAATTAAAACATTTTTTGTTTCTTTAAAGGGCTTCCAGTTTTCAAAAGTTGTTCGGCGGGACAATATGTACAAAAATATTAAGCACCCTCACATAAATGGAAAAGTCGTCGGAAAAGAGACATGTTATTTAAATTTAACTTTTTTAATAATTATAATTAACTATCCCATAAAAGCAGGGTTAAACAAAATATAGATTAATTTAATGTGTTTTTGGCATGAAAAAATAATTAAAAATTCAAAAAACATTTTAATTGTACTAGAAATATTTTTTTTGGTCAGAAAGTAACTTCTTTTTCTTAAAGGCTCAAATTTAACTAATCTTTTTATAGCATGAGATAGACTAGACTAAGCCATTTTGTTGACACATGACGAAGTAGCTCTGACAATTCAGTACCGATCCATTCAAACATTTCTTTAAGTTCTGTGGTGCAATTAGTGGAAGAACTGAATTCATTAACTAAAATTTATTAACAATTACATCAATTTGTTAACATCAACATCAAATTTTATAAAAGATGCAATACCCTTTTTTACGGCATTAGAAAGTATGTGGCAGTTACAACCAATTGGAATAATACTTTTATTATAGTGAATTCTTTTCGACTGAACAAGTTCCAACTCTGAATTATCGAATTTTGTATTCTTTTGGTTTGAATTTCAATACAAAAAAAATAATTCGGTGTTGGAACTGTACTGAAATTTGTTCGGTACAGTTGAAAAGAATTCACATAAGTTTTTTCTGATTCTGTCATTACACATTGGTTTTTACCAAAATTAACATTAGCATATTCTGCGTAGATTGTTACTTTATCAATAAAAAGATTGTTAAAATATTCTCTTAAGCGATTCAGTTATATTAACTGATTTTTGGTTATCCAAACTATAAAATGCCAACAAACCGCTTGTTGTACCAATATTTTTATCGAAAAGCGTAATAATCATGGGACGCGCCAATGCTTATAGAAAAATATAAAGATTTGTTAATATTATCCAGTAGGAGTTTTTAGACTCTGGACCTAAAACTTTAGAAATAATTTTTCTTATGTTTTCCTTACCGTAGCTACCGCTAGCTAATGGTTGAATTTAACCTTATGGTTTAATCTTTAAATAACGAAGAAAATAATTTTCCTGAACAGTCGGTAGCCACATAAAACTGGGAATGCATTACAACATAAAACGCAAATCCCGCCACAGCGACAATGACAATTATTTGGCCAATTGTTGGCCAATTGGTTCTATTTGGCCATTTGGTTCTATTTGCTGTTTTTTTACATAAACTTGCTTTCAAATTTCTAATATGCCGTTGAGAGTTGAGACTTAGCATGTTTATGTCATTTTTAGTTGGTATTTTTTACAATACTACTAATTGAATTTAATAGTCATTTTTGGTTATGTCATTTTATGTTGGGCCAGTTAAGAGTCAATCAAAGTTTTTGCTCCAATTTTTATTAAACTTTACATGCCGCTTTGATAGTTTATGCTTCTTAGCTGTTAAAGATGTAGCACTTTCTTCATCAATATCGGATTGGGATACATCAACAGCATCACATTTACCAACTAAATATCTTCATGACAATTTTCATTATCATCATTCTTTGCTACTACGTCAACTGTTGATTTCTTGCTCGGTTTTGGTTAGTAGAAATTTTTTTTCTAATGTCTATTCCTTATACACATCGGCATTATGCAAAAAACACTCTTTACATGCACGTCATTTAGTAAAATGTAAGATTTACTTTGTTTCTTTTTTTCAATTTCAATAAAACAAATTAATTAATAATATGCCAAACAAAATTAAAGGGATAACTACAAAATACATCAAATGTCAAATTAAAATATGTATATGTAAATCATACTTTGCTGACAGATTTATAGCGTTGTCGCTGAGCGTTTTTTATAAAAATATGTAGGTTGTATTTGTATTTTGTAGTTTATCGTTTAGTCTAAAACACAATCATCAAAAAATTATTCAACCGCGACAGACAGCAAGCAATATATAAATACACCGCAGGATCTTTTTTTATAAAGTTTGGTAGATTGGTGTTGGTTGGGATTTTTCGGTGCTAAAGCGGGACGTCGGGACAAAACTTGTACGGCGGGACAAGCCCGCCGAAATCGGGACGACTGGAAGCCCTATTTCTTTATATTTACGCCGGATGACGTCACACAAAATTTTCGTTTAGCTGTCAAGAATACCTTATATTCGTTATACCATGGTGAAGTTCTATGCAAATTTTTTGAAATATTTTCTTTTGTCCCTCATCAGTAGCGTTTTTGCGGTGACCACAGGAACAGAAAAATTGCCCATATAGAAAATATATCATGGCAAGACTTAAACCTGTACTGAAACGGTTTGAATCTTTGTACACATAGAATGTATTATCGAAATATTAAATCTATTACTTTTTATTCGATACTATATTTTCATAAATAAATAATAAACCAAATCTTTTCAATATTAAATACATGTTAATTGAAAACGCACTATCGAAATAAAAAATTAACAAAACCATTACTGATTCTAATCAATTTTTATTCAAAACATGTTTCTATTACATTTTATTATCATGAAAAAAGCTATTAGAAAACAGTAATTTAACGACTTTGAATAATTGTTTAAAAATGATATTAATAAATTTTAATTCGAATTCTTCCCCTTGATCAATTAAAATTGCGGTGATCTTAAAATTATCATTATTTTGGTTAATTCGAAAAAAACTTTGGAATAAAAATCTACTACATTTTTATTTTAAAATAGGTTCGAAAATTTATTAGTTTTATAGTTTTGAATTATTAATATTTTTAAATCATTCTAGGAAATAGAGTTGAAATTAAAATTTAAATAATATTCTATTTCTATAAGGTTTCTCGTTTTAATAATTGAGGTTATTTTATTTTAATAATATTTTGTAATTTTGTTTTTTACTATAACGTAAAATCTTATATATAAGTAGTGTGAATCTATGCTAAATGTGCTACAGTTTTTCTGAAAATCTATAATTATATAATTATATAATTATATTATATACATATAATATATATCAATTTGCACTGATTTGCTATTTGGATTAAGTGGCAATCACAATTAGTAGACCCTGGTATAAGCTCTGCAGAATGTGGTTCAAACCAGAAATTTGTTATGGTTGTTAAATCAAATTATCATACTCGGATATTCCAGTGCGAAAATGGTTTAAATTTTGAGCTTCCACATATTTTGGTTGTTGGTTTTGTTTAAGTGTATTTAATTATTTTATTTAAAAAAATATAAATCTGAGCTATCGTTTATCGTTATTTTGAGCCGTTATTGTAGTTTCGGATATTAAGTAGTCTTAAGATATCTGGTATTATAAAACTGGTTTATAATTATGTTTAAAAAAAATATTCAAGACCCAAAGTATTATATTTTACAAATCTTTTAATATAGATAGTGGGACATCTATATTATTAAATAATAATCATTAGTTTAGGTTTTTGTCATTGATGTAACAACACTAGCGCTAGATAAAATAATACGGGTACGTTTAAAAGTTTTATTTAAAAATACTGCTAGTCATTCCTAGAGTACGCAAATATGAAAGATTCTTTTAATAATTAATAGAGCCCTCTGCTGTAAACAAATGAGAACTAATTTTGACTCAGATTTTTCTTTACAATTATTTCATTGCAAGTTGAAACGGATATAAGCATTTACTCGAATAAAGCAGAGATGGTAGTAAATCATAATAATTTCAATAATTTTGTGGCAAATTATTTTATAATGCATTTAATTGCCGCTGTTACGCCTATATAAAAGTTTTAACGCAAAATAATTCTATATACATAATTTTGATAATAGTTTTCTATTATTGATTCGAATTGTTTGTTAGCAAGCTATTTACGCTGAAAAAGCTTAGAATTCGTTAGATCATAGATATCAGCCCCACCCTTGCCTATGTAGTATTCCGCTTTCAACCTCATTAATAAACAATATATTGTTGTGTTTAATTAATAATTAGTAGACCCTGGTATAATCTCTGCAGAATGTGGTTCAAACCAGAAATTTGTTTTGTTTGTCAAATCAAATTATCATACTCGGGTATTCCAGTGCGAAAAATGTTTAAATTTTGAGCTTCCACATATTTTTGTTGTTGGTTTTGTTGCAGTGTATTTAATTATTTTATTTAAGGGCCGATTGTATGAATGCGGATAGAAGATAAATCCTCGGATTAATCGTCGTTTGTATATATACAAACGACGATTAATCCTAAGAATTTATCTTCTATCCGCATTCATACAATCGGCCCTAAAAAAATATAAATCTGAGCTATCATTTATCGTTATTTTGAGCCATTATTGTAGTTTCGGATATTAAGTAGTCTTAAGATATCTGGTATTATAAAACTGGTTTAAAATTATGTTCGAAAAAAAATATTCAAGACCCAAAGTATTATTTTTTACAAATCTTTTAACATGGATAGTGGGACATCTATATTATTAAATAATAATCATTAGCTTAGGTTTTTGCCATTGATATAACAACACTAGCGCTACTAGATAAAATAATCGGGTGTATAAAACGTTTATTTAAAAATACTGCTAGTCATTCCTAGAGTACGCAAATATGAAAGATTCTTTTAATAATTAAAAGAGCCGTCTGCTGTAAACAAATGAGAACTAATTTTGACACAAGATTTTTCTTTACAATTTCATTGCATTTACTCGAATATAGCATGGTAGAGGTAGTAAATAATTTCAATTTCAATAATTTTGTGGCAAATTATTTTATAATGCATTTAATTGCCGCTGTTACGCCTATATAAAAGTTTTAACGCAAAATAATTCTATATACATTAGGGTGACCATTTTTTTTCTAATTAAAATCAGTACAAAATTTTAAGAGTTAAAATATGTAGCATCCTTAGTCTCCTTAGTCTCACCTATGAGTTATGACTCTTCTAAGCCGAAAGGTAATGTGTAAACGAAGTAGACAAATCTGTTTTCATTTTTTTAAATAGTTTTAAGGAAATTTTGTTGAGACCAACACCAGTAGTTTGTGAAATACAACTTTCCGCCACGATTGCTTGGGAAACACAGGGTTAGAATTTTGATATTTTTTTTTTCGTGGGTAACTCCACATTTTAAAATAATAGTATATTATTGAATTAGGAGCTAAAGTCGTACTTTTTGTGTTGAGTCTATAGTTTGGCCGACAATTATAGACGAAACACAAAAAGTGACTTTAGCTCCGAATTCAACACACTATTTTTTCGGCAAACGTTTAAATTTGTTTAAAAATATGAAATTAATGCATCAAATTTTTTATAAATATGTTTTAGGTAATTAATTTTCTGAAATTAATTTTTTTTTATTTTAATTCATTAAAATGAACTGAAATGCATTCTGTTTTGAAAAAATTAATAATATCATGTTATTTTACTTTACTGCCGCCTTAAAAATATGAAAATGACTTTACAGCCACCGTAAAAATATGAAAATTGCTTTACAGCCGCCGTAAAAATATGAAAGTTGCTTTACAGCCGCCTGCAGATAAATTAAAAATGGCGTTACTTTTGCAGCCGCAGACTAAAAAGTAAGACTTTAGGTAACTCCCCAGTGGCAGTAAAGTTAAACTTTACGGCCGTTTGCCGAAAAAAGTATTTTTTCTATGATAGCAAATGAAATGTCTATTTTCAAGCAGGCTTAATCCCCTGTGAAAACGATTTTTTTTCCTCTAGCGTAAATAATTTTCTTTTCATTTTATCGTTAAATAGCAAATTGTAGTTGCTATGGTATTTTCATATAATTCTACCAAGTTTTTAAGACACGATGTCATTTTCTCGATTCCTATTTAAAAATTTCTAATAATAATATATTTACTATCTTACTATATTATACTATAACTATATAGTTTTTTAGATACTACTGTCGATCAAAGCATAGCTTTCGAAATACCTATTTAGTGAAATAAGACTCAATTTAACAAGAATAAGGCATTTATTATTTTATTATTATTTAAATATCTTGTTTCAGTTTAGAACTTCTGTATTAAAATGTATTTACTATCATAGAAAAAATTGTATTTCCTACGCGAGAAACATTTTACGTTCGTGAAATTGCCCCAGTCGACGCTAACACGTCTCGTGAATAAATTTTCACTCACGAAAAAGCAGCGTTTTCATCTCTTATAGCAAGATGTACTATTTTTCAAATAATTTTTATTACAAGTTTATACCAAACGATGACCCTGTTTTATTTCCTTATTTAAATTGAAGCTTAAAGTAAAATTCAACAATTTTCATAAAAATCAGTACTTTCAGTACATAATTTTAAAAATCAGTAAAAATCAGTACCGCATATGTCTATCAGTACAGAAGCTAGAAAATCAGTACTGTACTGATAAAATCAGTACGAATGGTCACTCTAATATACATATTTTTGCCAACAGTTTTTCCTAATATTGATTCGAATTGTTTGTTAGTAAACTATTTACGCTGAAAAAGCTTAGAATTCTTTAGATCATAGATCTCAGCCCCACCCTTGTCTATGTAGTATTCCGCTTGCAACCTTGTTAATAAAGAATATATATTTTGTTTAATTAACAATTAGTAGACCCTGGTATAATCTCTGCAGAATGTGGTTCAAACCAGAAATTTGTTTTGTTTGTTAAATCAAATTATAATACTCGGGTATTCCAGTGCAAAAATTGTTTAAATTTTGAGCCTCCACAGGTATCTGGTATTATAAAATTGGTTTAAAATTATGTTTAAAAAAAAATATTCAAGACACGAAGTATTATTTTTTACAAATCTTTTAATATAGATAGTGGGACATCTATATAATTAAATAATAATCTTAGGTTTTTGTCATTGATATAACAACACTAGCACGTTTAAAACTTTTATTTAAAAATACTGCTAGTCATTCCTAGAGTACGCAAATATGAAAGATTCTTTTAATAATTAATAGAGCCCTCTGCTGTAAGCAAATGAGAACTAATTTTGACACATAGATTTTTCTTTTCAATTTCATTGCAAGTTGCACCGGATTTACATAAGCATTTACTCGAATAAAACAGAGATGGTAGTAAATCATAATAATTTCAATAATATTGTTGCAAATTATTTTATAATGCATTTAATAGCCGTTGTTACGCATTTAATTGCCGCTGTTACGCCTATATAAAAGTTTTAACGCAAAATAATTCTATATACATATTTTTGCTAACAGTTTTCTATTATTGATTCGAATTGTTTGTTAGTAAGCTATTTACGCTGAAAAAGCTTAGAATTCTTTAGATTATAGATCTCAGCCCCACCCTTGCCTATGTAGTATTCCGCTTTCAACCGTGTTAATAAAGAATATATTGTTTTGTTTGGTAAAAGCCAAAGGTACGGCCAAGCGTACCGAGATGATTACTTCAGTTGGTGAAACTGAATGAGGAGGATGAGGAAAAAACTATGATTGAAATTATTTTGTTTATTTTTAAATCTAAAACTAAAAAAAAACATCGCATACTAATTTGAAATTTTGAAAATTTTAATTTAGATGTTCGCCACAAAACGTGTATGTTTTCTTTGTTTTTGTATATTGGTCCTCTTCGTTGGGTTTTGTTGAAATATTGGCAGATGTTTATTTTACTGATTATTTTTTGAGGGATATTATACAACATGGTGATGGATCTTCCAGCCCAGTAGTCCGGTTTTTTGGCATATTCTTGCTGTAAAATTAAATTTCAAGTGTATGCATTTTTTAACGTTTTTCACATTTTGTTTTTGTTATTGAGCCTCACAAATTTTACGGGCTTGACCCATTTGTTGCGCGTATTAGTTAAAAATTTATCATTCACCTCTTTTTCACTGTGTGGCGCGTCGAAAATTTTGTTACTAAAAAACTCGTAAACTCAAAGATTTTGTAACAATTATTTGCCCAAGTTTTAGAGGAGAATGGGTTTATGAGAATGGAAAAAATGAGACAAATTTGTGATTATTATATAGAATTGTTTATATTACAAATATATCATGATCTTCGTTCATTCAGAGGTGCTGCATTGAATTAGTTCTATAATTTTTTATAATGTTTCCATTTATCTGTTGAGAAGAATTGTACTGTAAAATTCATACCTACATAGGCACAACAACAGCTGTATATAAATTTACGTTAAAACTAGAAAGTGTTCTGATCAATGACTGTGAAATTTACGACCAGTTTGTTCAATGTGACCAACATAATCCTTTCAATTGTGTTCCGTTTTTCTTACTAATATTTACTAATTGGTTAACGGTTTGTTTACTAAATTTATGATAAATAAAGGAGATAATGTGTAAAAATTCGTTAAAAGTTCATTTTATTTATATTCGTTTAAGGATATAGTTGCATTTGACATCGTTTAACTAAAGCAAAAAGTCAAAAACATAAAATTTATTTGATTCTAATGAAATATGGAATAATATTCAAAGGTGCTGGATAGTTTCTGATTTCTAAAGGTCCAGTATAGTTTCTATTCAAATTTCCATCTTTCCAATTTCCTTTAGGTAAGTAAACAGTCCGATTTAAGGCAGATTTTTCAATCACGGGCGCTACTATTATATCATCACCAAGTAGAAATTCTGAAATAAAAAAATCAATGTTTATCATTAGAGTTTCACAAAGATGTTAAAATGTAAACTTACGGTCATATATTCCTTGTGCTCGTTCATCTGTTGGATCAATCCACCATAGAGGAGGATTTACCGGTTCCCCGGTTGCAACTGCTAGTTTGAATCGTGCAATTATATAATCCGAATATTGATCGTGAAGCTTTGTGAATGTGTGAGAGATTGCAACAGTTTCATTATCATAATCCCATGGGACATACGAGAACTGTAAACTTGGCATAAAGACATTTGCAGCAAGCCAACGAATAAACATTTCTTTATCAGGTGCACCTTCGTATCCATTTCCACCAATCATATCCGGTAATACCAACGGATATCCAACCATATTCAAAGTTAATAAAGTTGTTATCAATGTTGGTAGCCCATTGTTGAAGCCCCATACAGAATCTTTATCTATGATTCGCAAAAATATTGGCAAATCTTGAGTATTTTGTGCTGATCTAACTTCAACCATTGGTCCAAATTTCGCTACGGTTCTTACGTAATCTATTGTTAAAAGACTTGGGTGTAAATTGGCGGGACCAGTTAGTACAGGATCTGCTGGTGACCAACTTGTTTCACCAGCATCAAATTTAAAACTATCAATCCCTATTTCATCTTGTAAATATTTTAAACGATTTGAAAACCATTCTGCGGCAGCTGGATTTGTAAAATCTATGGATGTTGCTTCATTTTTACCACTATTCCACCATTCGGTTAGAGTATTTCCATGATGATCTTTTACCAAATACCTAAAAGAAAACCCATACGTTATGAATTAATTGATATTAAAACCGACAAGGTTTTTTAACCGAATTTACCCTTTGCTGGTCGCTTCATCATACGGTTCCTTGCAATTAATGTTAATAAATGGATGAATCCACAATGTTACTCTGAATCCCTTAGTTTTCAACAATGACACTAATTCTTTAATGTTAGGAAATTTATTTTGATTAAATGTTAATGCACCATAGCAGACTTCCCAGTCATCATCAATTTCAAATTGACTATTACTAAATCCATATTTTAGAATTTCATCAGCAAATTCGGTAACAGTTGTTGTATCTATATTTCTTTTATAACGTGCCCACGTAGACCATATTGGGTGTCTAACCATTCGTTCATCAGGGTATCCAGATGGTTTATTGAGCAAGTATTCGACAGCAATTAAATGTATTTGACGAGAATCAAGTCCGATGCCGACATTATACGCATATTTATACTCATCTGCGTAAGTATCGTATGGAAGAGATTGAGACGCGATTAAACAAAACTTTTGTTCATTTTGAGTTATGAATAATGGCGTTGTTAGATCAACGTATATAAAACCACCGAGTGAGTTTAGCCAATATCGCTCTGTGACGCCTGCATTATCTGCTTGTTTTGTTACATATGAATACGTAGAATATGTTGACTTTTGAACTGGCCAGTATTGGTATGTTTGTTGAGGTCCACCATACCAATTAACTCCATCTGTAGAAAAAAAAAGTAAATCAAATATTTAATTTGAATTTATTTAATTTGTTAAAACTTTTTATTTGTTTTATGCTAAAGTGTTAATCTTTACTCTGATCTCGACCGAATAAATGATTGATAAAAAGGGTTAGGATTAGACTTAGCTTATAACCTTGGCAATCTGGAACTTTATTGATTCGAACGTTGTATTATTTATTGATTCTAACCATATCGTTTCAAGTTGGCGCCCAATATTAGATTTGATGTGGAAGTCTCCGGTGACCTGTTTTATAAAAATTCGTACATATAAGGCTTTTGTACGGATCACAACAGTTCTGCATCCCAACTTTCGGTTTTTCACTTGCGATACATAATTTTTTTTTGCATTTTACAATGCAAAAATTTTTTGGCAAAAGGTTTCAATTAGTTTGAGAAGATAATAATCAGCTTGTGGTCGATGTGTCGGCGGGGGGCTGCTGACTTTACTCAGTATCGTTTTTTTGAAGTTTTTTAAGGTGTTTATCCCTGTTTTTTATCTTTATTTTAGATGCATTTTCGATTAAGCACAAACATTTTGATGAAACATATAGCAAGTTTACTGACGTATTTTGTTCAGCATACACTATTATAGTTCGAGCCACATCAGGGTATACCCTTTTAACCCTGAACAAAGCGCTATTTCATTTGGTCAGGTACAAATCAGGTTGCCATATTAAGGCCTTATTTGGACCAACAAAAATCTGATCAGTGGTAATTTTCTTTTAAAATCTAAAAACAAACATTCATCACATTAATCATACCTTCATTCCGTGCTATCTAACAACTTAAGATCATTTCATAAATAATATCTGACCGTATACCACGTTTCACTGTATAAATAAATTCATCTTTTAGTTTACTACTTCAAAATGTCCATCTTAATTAACGGATCTTATATTTCGATGCATTGTTGTTTTCTTTTCTTTTTGTTTTAATGAGAAACAAATATATTTTTTTTGTTAAACAGATAACGAAATAGAGTAAATTGATTCTGCGCAGGTGTGTTGATCTTGCCATCATTAGTAAGGTACTTCATTTTGTATTGTTTGAACTGAAATATGTTCGCAATATTAATAATTGATTGATTGATTGAACCTTATTGTTATGATTTGATGGTGTTTGAATAATTTGTTGTTTGAATAATTTTTTTCTATCTGTTTCATTTGCTTCTTTTTTACAGGGCAGATTTTCAATGTATGGGTATTGTTTATTTGAAAAATGAGACAACTAAACAAAACGATGAGATAAATGGATTTTCTTTTTTAGAAAATAAAAAATAAAAGTGAAAACGATTTTAATTATATGTTTAAATTAATAAAAATAAACAATTTTTGAGAAAGAAAAAGTAAAAAACCTTTAATCAAACACCTAAGAATTAACAATTGTTTGATCCAAGGATTAAGATGGATAGTATGTTAATCTGGGAATAAGGATTTTAAGTATCAAATATAGAATATCAAAACCACGATTTACGGATTCTATGAATAATTGGGGTATAATATACAGCTGATTGCATGAATAATTGGGATTCAAATATGAAAAGGGAGATCGATCAGCAACCAACTCTCTTAGATAATTTTATTTTTTCCTTTTGATATTTCTTTTTTTTTGTCTGTTAATAAGAGTATTGAAATCATTAGGACCAACTATCATTTAGAGATCTTTCCGGTGTAGGACCCGCGTGTGGATTTCTTTTATTTTATTTATCCCGATATAAGCAGAAACCTATTTATAACATCCT
Organism: Diogma glabrata; assembly: GCA_963693315.1. Taxonomy (NCBI): domain Eukaryota; kingdom Metazoa; phylum Arthropoda; class Insecta; order Diptera; family Cylindrotomidae; genus Diogma; species Diogma glabrata. The sequence continues at coordinate 57,364,820 of OY856188.1, forward strand.
AGTGGAACTAGTCGGATTGTAATAGTGTACATGTGAAAATTAGAATCTTTTTCCACATTAAAAATGAGCTTGTTTGAATCGTAACTCCTCGACATATTTGTAAAATGTATTGCAACCGATGTCGAGTAGAGGTTAGCGTATAGTAAACAAGTAAACTTTGGTTCGGGTTTGGATATTTGCTTGATCTAAAAATGTCTTATTATTTGCCAAATTTAACCATATTTAGTTTATTTATTCAATTTTCCCCCAAAAAGATGAAAAACGTGATCTATGAAAAAGTCGAGATTTGAACTTGACCATTTTTGATTTTAACTTGGCATATAAGTAGTATGGACAAAATAAAAAATACAACTTGTTTTAAAATTTTTTTAAAGTGCATAGTTTGAGCATAGGGGGCACCCCAACATGCATGAAAAATGATAATTCTGCCAATCTGACGTAACTTTGAAATTAAATTGCTCAAGAACGGCTATAACGATTGCATCAAACTTTTTTTTGTTTGATAGATGGTTAATTAGTCGTTTGAAAAAAAATTAATTTATTGTTTTTATAATTAACTTTTAAATAAAAATATTAAAAAAACTTTTTTAAAGATGGCGCTAGGGTCAAAGATCAATTGGAATTTAATTAATTTTTTTTCTGAAAATAGTTCTATCCTTACTCTAAAATATGTCAAATTTACAAAGAGGCTTAAATTCTTGTTCTTGTGATATTTAATTTTAAAGACTTTTAGTACGACTGAAATTCGAATTTTTCTTCATTTTTTCAAACAACAAACAACAACAACAAAAAAATTTCCATGAACAAAAAATTTTAAAATCAATTAAATTTTAACTTTTTTTATTTATTAAATATATTTCTAATCTTCCTTTAAAATAAATCAAATTTACAAAGAGGCGTTAATTCGTGTTCTTGAGATATGTAATTTTAAAGATTTTTAGTCAGTCTAAAATTCTAATTGTTCATATTTTTTCGAACAATTTTTATCATCAAAAAATTTTAACCACTGAAGTTCGAGAAAATAATGAACAATTAGAATTTTAATCGGACTAAAAATCTTTAAAATTAAATATCTCAAGAACACGAATTAACGCCTCTTTGTAAATTTGATATATTTTAAAGGAAGATTAGAACTGTATTTAACAAATAAAAAAAGTTAAAGTTTAATTGATTTTAAAATTTTTTGTTAATGGAAGTTGTTTGAAAAAATGAAGAAAATTTCGAATTTCAGTCGTACTAAAAATCTTTAAAATTAAATATCTCAAGAACAAAAATTAACGCCTCTTAGTTAATTTGATATATTTTAGAATAAGGATAGTACTATTTTCAGAAAAAAATTAATTTAATTCCAATTGATCAAAAAAAGTTTGATGAAATCAGTGTAGCCGTTCTTGAGCAATTTAATTTCAAAGTAAGATTGGCAGAATTTTCATTTTTCATGCATGTTGGGGTAACTGTGCACTTTAAAAAATTTTTAAAATAAGTTGCATTTTTTATTTTGTCCATACTACTCATATGCCAAGTTTCAGGAAAATCAAAAATGGTCAAGTTTTCACAACTCTGTCTAGAACACGTTTTTCATCCATAGTAAAAACAATTTTTACGGACAACACAAAGCAATCTTGATTAGCAAGAAATAACACTTATATAAAGTTTTCGAAATACAAATCAGCTGATCACAACTGTCAATTTTTTCGGGAAAAATGGTCTATACGAAACATTTACGACACAAAAAAATTTCTGTTAAAAATATAATAATATGTATTTTATTGGGTTAGTGATTATTGTTATATTTTATTTTCGAGTAAAAATTTAGAATCCGGGCGATGCAAGAGCGACCATTGTACATTTGCGAGATGTTAATGATCATTAAATACCAACCCAAATACTACATTTTATCTGTCCGGTCGAGTAATATGCATTAATTTTAATTGATATAATAGATAAAAAGAAATTAAGCGAATAGAAGGAAAGACAATAAATTTTATTTTTTTGTACGATTAATTCCATGCAATTAAATAAATTTTATTCTATTTCAAAACCTTTTTAATTGTTTGGTATTTTGAAAATGAAATGATCCATAACGCAAGAGATCAAATTTTGTACTAATAAGAAAGCATAAACAAACATCGAAAAAACTAATTTTTTTCCCCCGAAAATTTAATTCAAATGAAATCACAATATGCATTTGCGTTTTTTATTATTTGAGAGAGAAACATGGGCATTAGTTTGAATTTATTGTTTTTTAATTAATTTTAAATGAGACGGAAAATGTTGATTTTTTTGAAAAATGCAATCAAAATATTTATAAAATACAATAAAAAAAAGAAGGCAGTGTTAAGGACTGCCGACAGAAGTGAAAACTTATATCTGGGAAATAGCTGTGTTTTTTGTATCTTCCAATTATTGTAGCATTGCAAATTAAAATTTCAGAATGTTTAAATTAAAATCATTAAAATTATTCTGGGTTTCACATCTATCAGCATTCCAAGCAACTATTAAATACATTTTTATATTTAAAATAATATCAACACATTAGAAAGCATGTTGTTGTGGGACCTTGTTCTTAAAAGCTTTTTATGTGTTGTTGTGACGCACATTGTAATTTCTACTGCCAAACGCAGTTTATTTTAAAAAAAATAGCGTATCATCAAAGAATATTCCATAACTTAGAGTAAGGGATGGTATCGTTGATTGGAAATAATTCATCCGCCAGCACCCCTAAGATATCACTTTGGCTAATGAGATTGCACTGCTATTGCCAGTGGTATACAATATCTCAAGATAACTCATATTCCATTAGCAGCGACTAAAGTACGCGTGGTTGTCACACCCATAGATCAACAATTTTAAATTTTACAAATTTTTCTGCGGAAAGCTAAGTAAACTCGTTGGTATTAATGTGCATTGTTTGCAAATCACTATCGGCTAAGTGCCACCACTTTTAATTAGTTTATTTATCATGATTGCCATCCATGTTTAATCATACATAAGCTATGCTTCTTTATATAGAATTTATGCGATTTCCGTCTCGTAATGGTGAGCTTTAAATCGATATAATCGATGTTATCAAGTATCAAGTTACAAGTATTAAGTCTTCACTTAATTTAGAAACATGTATTACATACAATTCTAAACCAACAACATATTTAATGAAGATGATAAAATTTGTAACATGTGTTGAATTCCAATACATAGAATTTTGATATACAAATGTAATTGTTTCAGGTTATACTATCTTTATTATGTTATTTTTAATTTCATAAAAATTACGTTCAACAAAAAAAAAAACATTGATCAACGAAAACTACCGTTTAAAACGATAGCATAGACAAATAATAATATATTATTATTTGTCTATGACAATAGTTAAATAAAAAGCAAATTAAGTGTACACAACAACTTCCCAAATTTTCATGATGATTAATGTATTAATGCATAAATAACAAACAGACATACTTTCAATTTTATATATATTCAATATTTATTTAGCATAATAACTCGAATGCAAATTGCAATAGACAGTAGCAATATAGCTTTAAAAAACTGCGTTATAGATCAATTTTTTAAAATTCGTATAAAGAAATTTTTATTATTTTATGAATTCATGAATAAAAAAAATAATTTTAGTGGTATTTAATAAAAATTAAAAAAAAAAACAATAAAAAAATATGTACCACACCAGGAATTGAACTCCCTACCTACAGAACCTTAGTCGAGCACGTTATCCACAACGCAATTTGAAACGTTAAGAAATAATAGATAGATTTAATTTAAAACATATAGATAGATAGAAATGATTTAAAAAATATATTTTTGTTCTTCAAAAATGTATATAAAACTTGATGACGCGAATATACAAATTTTACTCCATACAAAATTTTATAACGCGGCTAAAGAAGTTTTCACTTCAAAAATTGTTTTGTTGTGCTGCGCTGGTTCAAAAATTGTTGCACAACAGGATAAAATGACAACTGTTTATTTTATTCTATTAAGTATAATAACGAACACAATAATGGATGTAAAAAAACTATATATGAACCTATTGTTATTGTTGTCGGAAGAATAAAAACAGTTTTTTAATTGCTTGTTTTAAAGAACAAGTTTATTTTAATGAATGATTGCATCATAGAATTAACTGTCAAACAACATAGTACAAGATTGTTAGTCTACCAAGGCTTAAAGTAGATGACAAATCTTAATATTCATTTTCCTCATATACTCTCTTTTCGCTCCCTTCATACATAAACTAATATTAAAGAATGTCGGTAATACTGGTAGTACTTAGTTTTATATATATATATATATTCCGTAATGCCAAAATGAAATTTTACAACAATTATTGATATTACTGGCATTGGAGGAAGTAGTTTAAACTAACTTTAAACTATAAAACTTTTAAACAAGTTAACTTAAACCACACATTCAACACTTTTTTAAATAATCCGCACATGGGGTTATCTGAACATAAAAATAGCCTAATTGATGTTGATGAGAAACCAAAATCAATCAATCAATCAAACGAATAGTTTGAATTACAAACCTGTTTTAATTTTCAACAATCCTTACCTTCTAAGCTCACACAATCGCTAACCGTTAGATTCCTCGGTATAGTTCGTGAAACTCGTACAAATGCATAATCCTGTTCTCTTTTAACATAATTTATGTTAAGCGAATTTCTTTGATTTTCATTGTTGTCGGATAGAAAATAACCTTCATTTCCATTTTTAATTAATTTTAAATTTTCATTAAAACTGCCATCGATTTCAATTTCATGCACTTTCACATCATCACGTAAAATTGTTAATTTAGCTTTGCCAGATTTTAAAATATGTTCAACTTTGAAATCGATATTTAATGTATTCACTTGTATCACTAAGAAGTTTATTAAAACTAATATTAATATTTTTAAATCAAACATTTTACACAATTATTTACTGTCCATATGATATGATAAGTAATGAAGGCAATGAAATAATCTTGAACTTCATGGTATATTTATAGCAAAAAACAACAAGCTAACATCACTTAAGTTGAAGTATTTTTCTGATATTCTTTCATATAGTGATAACGGTACTACAATTAGATTTCTAAGTGTCATAATTGAAACTAAGATTAAATTAACTAAGTTCACAGCTACAAACTTTTTACTTAACTATAACTAAAATGTAGAAAAGAGAACAAGAATTAGGATAGTTTATTTGATTTGATAAGTGCACCGATCTGCGGGTAAGTCAGCCATTACTTCGGTCTGAAAGACCTAAGTATTACATTCATGAGCTCAAAGTGAAATTCTTACCCCCACTTTTTTTGACATTTCTCGACGTTTTAGGACCTCCTGATTCTAAAAAAGCAAAAAAAAAAAATGTATGCCTGTCTGCCGGCCGGCCGGCCGTCCGTCCGGCCGCCGTCATTACCTACGCTGCAGGGAAAACCGCTGGAAGGATTTCAAAAATTTTTTTTTCTAAAAATAGGTATTCACAAGGGACAGGTCCGAAAGGACGCTGTGTTCGATAACTGTACCGGAAGTGTGTCAAAAAAATCATTATGTGTGTCAAAAATAGCAAATTATCATATTTTTGGCTTAAAAAACGTTCATTTTAAGTGATTACGTGTAGGAACATTAAATTTGGAGAAATCTTGATGGTTGGGATTGGTATGTGAGATCAAAAACTATATTATTGCATTATAAGTTTGTCAAAAAAATGTTGTCAAGTGTTTCAAAAGAAAGATTTTTATTTATTTTTTTACCTAATTTTTTGGAAAAAAAAAATAAAATTAATTGTTTGTTTGAAATGAAGTTTTATTATTATTATTGAGAATTATGGCATTTTAAGTTTGTCAAAAAAATGTTGTCAAGTGTGTCAAAAGAAAGATTTTCATTTATTTTTTGGAAAAAAAAAATAAAATTAATTGTTTGTTTGAAATGAAGTTTTATTATTATTATAGAGAATTATGGATTATAAGTTTGTCAAAAAAATGTTGTCAAGTGTGTCAAAAGAAAGGTTTTTATTTATTTTTTACCCTATTTTTTTAGGAAATAATAAAATTAATAGTTTGTATGACATGATATTTTATTATTATTATAAGGAATTATGGCATTATAAGTTTGTCAAAAGAATGTTGTCAAGTGTGTCAAAAAATGATTTCATTTCTTTTTTTAGCCAATTTTTTGGAAAAAAAATGTAGCTGTTTTTATGACGTAAATGTAATTGAAAATGAAATTGGACATGGAAATTTTTGAATTTGCTATAGTTTTTGAAATATTTTTGGAATTTTGAAAAAGTTTGTATTTTTGATTTTGTAATAATTTTTGCAATATTTTTAGAATATCGGCAAAAGTTTTAATTTTTGATTTTGTAAGAATTTTTGGAATATTTTTAGAATTTTGAAAAATTTTAAATTTTTGATATTATTATAATTTTGGGAATTTTGAAAAAACTTTCAATTTTTGATTTTGTAATAATTTTTGCAATATTTTTAGAATTTTGGAAAAAGTTTGAATTTTTAAGAATTTTTGAAATGTTGGAATTTAGAAAAAATTTAAATATTTGATTTTTTTCTAATTTTTGGAATATTTTTGGAATTTTGAAAAAGTTTGACTTTATTTAATTTTTACAATGTTTTTGGAATTTTGATTATAATTTTCTGGCAACGTATTGATGTTTCGTGTTAGTTGTGTAGTAAATTTTTAAACTGAGATTAAAAATACTTGTACTTTAACAAAGAGTTATGTTTGATATACATCGCTGCCCATAACTAAAAACCATGTCCTCATAAAAGTTTTTTGCCGAAAACTATATCAAAATCTTTAACCCAGACCGAAGTCTTGATATCTCAGAGCTGTGAGATTTCAGCCCCTCCATATTTTTCGGTTCGATTACCACACTACAGGCTACACAGCACTTTAAATATCGTTATAGTGCAACGAGATCAATTCATCACGCATTTTTGTCTGACTGCATTCAACACTATTAGATTCTCTATAATACGTAGATTAGACATACGAGTCTCGTGAACGTTCTTGCAGTTTATTTAAAAAAAATTTTTACACATGCGCTGGGAGAGAACCACGAGTACTTGTTAAGCCCAAATTCCAGAATTTGTTTTGAGAATCAATATTAAAATTCAAATATCGTTTGTTCTTTAAAGATCTTTATTCGTCTATTGAAGACTGAATCTAATAACTCTGTTTTTTTGTGGCGTGCATATTCTATGCAGGAGCGTTTTAAAGCTGATCACCTTCGTCCAAAATTCATAAAAAATTAACATGCCAGTGGATTTTTTACGTCTCCCATTATATAGTCGATCGTCTACGACCTTGGGTACTAAGGAACATTTTCTCCAGACTCTCACAACCTCTGCGCCAAGATATACAATTTAGAACTAGATAGAAAATTGTATTCAAACAAATGAAACGTTGCTTTAAATGTTTTTGGTTAGAAACAGTTTCCAGAAATAAAATCGTTAAAAATCTTATCGCATATTGGTAAATAGTTTGAGAACACTGAAGTATTAAAAGTAAATAAACAGATTTTAATTACTTTGATTTATCAGAAGCACTTGAGATAAACTGAAGTTTTGTTTACGTTATATGTATGAGTAAAAGAAAGTCAACATGAGTAAATAAACATTGTAAACGATGTAAACTGGGAAATTTTGCAAGTTGAATCATATCCTGGTGTGAAGCATCTACTTTTAAGTAGTTAGAGTAGTTGATGAGTTTGAAAGATAATTTTTAATTGGTGAATATCAAGATGATCGATAAATAAAAATATTAACCTGTCGGAAAATAAACCTGGTATAAAGACTAATGAGTAAATGCTTTTGTCTCATTAATTTTCCAAGTAACCTATCGCCACATCACAGTCGGGGAATTGTCTTTAGTATTAGTTTTTTGAAAAAAAAAAAAAAAAAAAAACACTCAAATGCTTGATTACTGGTTGAGGGGTCTTTTGCTTCTTTGTTGTTACAGAAATGTAGCGTATTTTCTTACGAAGTTTGAAAAGTTTTTGACATATATAAGAGTGTAAAATACTGTGGGTGAAAAAGTTTGAGTGGCCAGCACCTTCCACTTAAGTATAATTTATTTTATCCACGACTACTAAAGAATATATGCTTTCCATGTGTTTGTCTTCCATTGTAATTTTATACATTCTATCACTTGAAAAAGAATGTGACGCAATCGTTACATTCTACAATAGTTAAACATTAAATATTCCCATAAAAATAAAAACTTAAAATTTGTTGGTATAGTAATATCAAAAGGTTAAAACGAGATACATATATAAAAGATTTGCTATTGATCGAAGGTCTGCAGAGTCGCAGAAGCGAGTGAAATATTAAATAATATATCATAAAATATTAGATCTTAAAATATTTCACCGACAAAACAAAACAATAATCTATCAGATGATTGATATTTTCAACATTAAAAAAGTCTATCTAGTAATGTTTTTCCGCGCCCTATATATATACATATTTTTGTTTAGCATAAAAAGCTGCACAATATACTCCATTTTCAAGGTCTTCGGGAGTGACGGAAGAATTCTATATATATACCAAATTTTTCTCCAAAAAATTGGGTAAAAAGTAAATAAAAACTTCCTTTTGACACACTTGACAACATTTTTTTGACAAACTTATAATGCCACAATTCTCAATAATAATAATAATTTAATTTCAAACAAATAATTAATTTTTTTTCCAAAAAATTGGGTAAAAAATAAATAAAAATTTTCTTTTGACACACTTGACAACATTGTTTTGACAAACTTATAATGCAATAATCTAGATTTTGGTCTCACATACCAATCCCAACCATCAATATTTCTCCAAATTCAATGTTCCTTCTCGTAATCACGTTTTTTTTGACACACTTGACGAATTTTTTGACACACTTCCGGTACAGTTATCGAACACATTGTCCTTTCGGCACTTCTCATTGAGTAAACCTATTTTTAGAAAAAAATTTTTGAAATCCGTCAAGCGGTTTTCTAGATTTCATAGGTTGTGACGGCCGGACGGCCGACAGACAGACAAACATTTTTTTTTTGCTTTTTTAGAATCAGTAGGTCCTACAACGTCGAGAAATGCCGAAAAAGTGTTGGGTAAGAATTTCACTTTTAGCTCATGAATGTAATACTTAGGTCTATCAGACCCAAGTAATAGAATAATAGAATTAATTACCAATGAAGACATTTTTTTGATTTACCGATCTACTACTTCGAGTACTAATCTAGTCGCGCATTGGAAACTTCGTCTTCTCCTTCTACCTCCTCAGAAAGAAGGCAACTGTATCATCTAAAAGGGGTAGATTTGAACCTCAACAACAGATACTCTATCCTGCATCCACAATTACGCGAGCACGCAGAGTCAGTCGTACCCCTACTCCCTTCCTCCGTTCTGCAGCACAATAATCTCTCTATATCTTCAATGATACTAGGAGGGGGAGTGTTTGTGGTGAACTTGCTTTAATAAAAACTTTTTGGTTATGTTGTTGTTAACGCCTAGGCAAGAATTCTGACCGTTCTAAAGAAGTTAACACATATTATTCATTCTTGTGTCATACTTTGTAATATTGTCTAATAAAATAAAATATTTAATCTAACAAATTGTAGATAAATAAGTATATGTATGTTAGTACAAAATTTCAATCAAAAATAATGTGTATAGTTACTATATTCGAAGCGAAGTTTTCTTTAATTAAATTTTTTGTATACGCTCCCAAAAATAGCTATTTTGCGAACTCATTTCAGTCCGTAAAATGCTTAATTTTCGGACTGAATATTTTAGTATAAAATTTAGGACTTTCTTTTCCATTCGATTAATAATTATTATGGTTTCGAATATTTCGCTGGTATCTAATGGATTAGGTACTCTGGAAAATTTTGAAGAGTTATTACAAAAAAGTATTGTTTGCATCACGTACCTAAATAAGGTTTTTTACCTTAAACCTTATTTTAGGTACTCGATACAAAAATAGCTATACAGAAATACAGAGTACAGAGTATAGAATAAGAAGTACAGAGTATATGATTAGTTCAACGTAATTACTAATTACAGTAATATCTAAACAACTAAACCTGCTGATTTGATAGAAGGACTTTCTGGAAATAGGAAATTAAAATAAGAAAAATTGTCATTTATTGTTAGTCGAATTTTCTTACTACATCAGCCAAAGCAAATAATCATCTACACTGCTCTACTTAAGACTGCTGTGCTTCGCACTGCACTGATCTACGCTCCACTGTTCTACATTAATCTACTCTATAAATCTACTCTAAACTCTAGCACAACTCGGCTATACTTTGCCATAGTCGCGAGTGCCTTCAATCCACAAAGGTTTAAAAAAAGCGCCCACTAACACCTCAGAACGCATGTTCTTGTGGGACCTATGTCTTAAAAGGTATCTATGTGTTGTTGTAACACATATTGTAATACCTATTAAACAACACTTTTTATTTAAAAAAAATGTTATAACTGGTTCTCATCAATGACTGTAAAATTTACCACCAGTTTGTTCAATAAATAACTACTATCGTAAACCGCACAATTAAGTTCCGTTTTTCTTACTAATCTTCTTATATATTAATACGCTAACGCAAAATTTTGTGGAGCCTAAGGCTTTTTTATTCGAATTTTGATTGATTTCAAATTTTCAGTGCTAACTGATATTACTGTAACTTAGGCCTGGGATTGAGATTGGGATTTTTCGGATCATAAATAAAAAAGTTATTGTATACGAAAAACTTTTTATATACATATGCATTATAAGTTTGCATATATACAAAAACGAAATTAAAAATTTATTTTCTTTTTTTATATTTTCTTTTTTATCTATTAGCTATCGAACAACGAACAACAAAAACGAAACTTAAAAATTTATTTTCTTTTTTATATTTATTTTTTCTCATCCCAGTTAGTTTTTTTATTTCTTTAGAAGTGAATAAACGTACATTTATTTCATTTCGAAACGTAATTTCATTTCGAAGTTTTTCTTATGCGTGAGATAGGTTTTGAGTTAGATCGTGTGAATCCTTTTGTTCGTTCTTCTAAATCAATGCATGAATTTTGTGAAAGACCTGAGAATGTTACTGCTGATGTGTCAATGGTTATAAAAGTTAACAGAGAATGTGATATTCGTCGTTTTAATGATGCTGTTCAAACTGATGTGGCTGCTATTTTTAAAAATGATGAATTTTGTTAAATTTGTTGATGGAATTTATTTCTTTGGAATTGAATAAACGTATATATTGTTTTTCTATGTTTTAAATTTCATTTCGAAGTTTTTCTCATGCGTGAGATAGGTTTTGAATTAGATCGTGTGAATCCTTTTGTTCGTTCTTTTAAATCAATTCATGAATTTTGTGAAAGACCTGAGAAAGAAATTTGTCAGATGAAGATTAGGCCAGGAAAAATAGTATTTTAACAACAAAAAAATTCGTTACAGCAAACTGACAGCGGAATATTGTAGAACACGATATTGTAAAAGAGGGAAACATAAATCGAACCAGCAGCTGCTATCCGGGGGAGAATGGGGAGGGTTTTTAGGGGTTGAAAGTGTTTTTCGTGATTTCTGGCTAAACCGTGCATCCTATCAAAAAGAGTTATATGTAAAAGTTGTAGGGAATAAAAAGATCTACACTTTTTGTACGGACCATTTTTACCCTCACCTCAACATTTTTCGAAAAAAATGCGAAAAACCGATTTTTTTCTTTTTTCTTGTTTTCTTTTACAAAAAAAATTTTATGAAGTTCAAATTTTGGAAAAAGATACCTCCATTTATTGGAAAAAGGCAGCAATTTTTTCGGAGGGAAATATTTAGACGTTGTTGTTAAAATTAATTTTTTTGAAAAAAAAAACCAAATTTTTAACTGCGATTCCTCTTAAAACTACGCCTCCTAAAGAGTTCAGTTTTGACTCATTTACTCGTTCTTACGTTTATTTTTGATAAATGGTAAAAAAAGTATAAATCTATGGACAAAAAGGCGGGAAAATTGAAAAAATTGCTTTTGTCGTGGTAATTTGCATATTTATCGTTGAATAATTGTTACTAATTAATAAAATCATATTATTTTTTTTATTATTACGTAAACAACGATCATTCGGAAATACATTTATGAATAACTAGATGCTTTCGTTTTCGAACTTGATAAAAATTGTTCGAAGAAATAATCAACAATTAGAATTTCAGTCGTACTAAAAATCTTAAAAATTAAATATCTCTTTAGAGTAAGGATAGAACTGTTTTTACAAAAAAAAATAAATTAAATTTCAATTGATCTTCAACCCAAGCGCCAACTTTAAAAAAGTTTTTTAATATTTTAATTTAAAAATTAATTACAAAAACAATTAATTATTTTTTTCTTCAAACGATTAACTAATCACCTACAAAAAAAAAAAAGTTTGATAAAATTGGTAAAGCCGTTCTTGAGCAATTTGATTTCGAAGGTACATGGGATTGGCAGAATTTTCATTTTTCTAAAATATTTAATGCTTATTTTAGTTTATAATATATGATAATTAATATATGATATAATTTAATTTAATATGAATTTTTTATTGTAATTGAAAGGAAAATTCACTATCTACTTGATAAATTTCAGCAAAATCTGCAACTGGCATATTTTTGCTAACAAATATTCGAATTGGTTTTTATCGTCGAACAAAACGTCTGTCTGTAATTTGAGTATGTTTTGGGTAAAATATTAAACCTTCAGAAAACCCAAAAAAAGCTTATTTAGTACCTTCTTTAAACCTCATTTAGTACCTTCTAAACCCAAAATAAGTTTAATAGAATCAGTAAAATTGGGTTTAGTGTATGGCACAAAGTACAAAAAAATCAACCTATATTCAAATGTGTTTTTCTCAAAAACAAAAAATTACAATTGTCCTTATATGTTTAGTATGTTTTAAGTAAATAACAAATCTGTAAAATATAAAAAACATGAAAGAAAACTAAAAGGTACTTTTTGAGATCGCCATGTTTGAAGAATAAAATTTACTTTTTTGTTACCTAAATAAACTAAAAGTAACGAAAGCATATAATTATTCATTAATTTATTTCCAAATGATCGTCGTTTACGTTTATCATAAAAAATTTAAATGATTTTATTAGTTAATAACGATTATTCAACGATAAATATGCAAATTACTACGAAAAAAAAGCGATTTTCTCGGTTTTTTCAATTTTGCCGCCTTTTTTTCCATAACAGTGTACCATTTTTTTACCACTTATCAAAAATAGACGTAAGAACGAGTAAATGAGTCAAAACTGAACTCTTTAGGAGGCGTAGTTTTAAGAGGAATCGCAGTTAAAAATTTGGTTTTTTTTTTCAAAAAAATTAATTTTAACAACAACGTCTAAATATTTCCCTCCGAAAAAATTGCTGCCTTTTTCCAATAAATGGAGGTATCTTTTTCCAAAATTTGAACTTCATAAAATTTTTTTTGTAAAAGAAAACAAGAAAAAAGAAAAAAATCGGTTTTTCGCATTTTTTTCGAAAAATGTTGAGGTGAGGGTAAAAATGGTCCGTACAAAAAGTGTAGATCTTTTTATTCCCTACAACTTTTACATATAACTCTTTTTGATAGGATGCACGGTTTAGCCAGAAATCACGAAAAACACTTTCAACCCCTAAAAACCCTCCCCATTCTCCCCCGGATAGCAGCTGCTGGTTCGATTTATGTTTCCCTCTTTTACAATATCGTGTTCTACAATATCCCGCTGTCAGTTTGCTGTAACGAATTATTTTTTTTTTTCTAATTTTTTCTCCTATTATTACTGGCCTAGATAGAATTGATGGAAATGAAATGATTAATAAATTTGTATGTACTGAAATCCCTAATCCCATTCTTTTTCCTAAATTACATGAATATGTGAAACGTCATAAGATGCGTGGACCATGTGGTGCCCTAAATCCCAATTCTGTTTGTATGAGAGATGGTAAATGTAGTAAGAATTTTCCAAAACTTTTTTCTGAAAATACAAAAGAATCTGTGAACGGTTATCCTTTGTACCGTCGACGTGATAATGGTATGAGTGTTGATGTACGTGGTGCATCTCTTGATAATAGATATGTTGTTCCATATAATCCTTATCTTCTTGCAAAATTCAATTGTCATATTAACGTGGAAATATGTACGACTGTTAAAAGTGTGAAATATGTTTACAAGTATGTATATAAAGGGTATGATTCTGCCAATGTTGAATTGAGAGTGAATGGAGAGAATGCAGTGAATAATGATGATGCGACTGTGGGAAATGAAATTCAAGATTTTTTGAATGGACGGTATGTTGGTTCGACTGAAGCTGCTTGGCGCATATTTGAATTTTCAATGCATTTTCAATCTCATACAATTATTCGACTTGATTGTCATTTGCCTAATAGATAAAATGTTTATATCAGGAATGGTAATGTGGCTGGTGCAGTCGCAAATGTATCAAGAATAAAATTGTTAGCATTTTTCCATTTGAATTCCATTGATAATTTAGCTAATGAGTTTTTGTATACAGAATTACCATTACATTATGTTTGGTATGACCAAAGTAAATCGTGGAAAAGAAGACAACGTGGGGCTGATAAAGATGTCGCTCGATTATATATGGTTACTCCAAAAGATATAGAATTGTTTCATATGCGTTTACTTCTGTTGCATGTTCGTGGTCCAAAATCTTTTACTGATCTACGTATGTATGAAGGTGTTGAGTACCCTACTTTTGTTGCAGCATGTGAAGCTCGAGGTATTGCAACAAATGATAATGAATGGCGTGAATGTTTACTTGAAGTTTCAGAAATTCAATCACCAAAACAGTTACGTCAATTATTTGCATTTATCTGTGGTTTGAATGTTCCTCCGAATGCTTTTATTATGGATTGAATTTAGAAATAGTATGATTGAAGACTTTTTACGAAATTACGATGAAGATGTGTCAATTAATCGAGCCTTGATTGAAATTAATGAAATTCTTCTTACACATAATACTTCATGTGGTGATCTTGGTCTTCCGATTCCACAATATAACTTACAGATTGGCGATGTAGCTCATTTTGATATTGAAGAAGAAGCTATAGTTTTCGATAGAATGTATGAAAATGCAAATAATGAGCAACGTAGTGTGATTGATATTGTTTTGCGTGAAGCTCAATTCCATGATACTGGAAGTAATGTTTTTTTCTTGACAGCTCATGCAGGTTCTGGCAAAACTTTTGTTCAAACGGCAATCATTCATAAATTTAATTCATTAAATCTTTCGTGTATTGTAACTGCCTTCAGTGGCATTGCATCAACTCTTTTGATTGGGGGCGAACTTTGCATAATGTTTTCAAATTACCAATTCCATTATTAGAGAATTCAATGCCAAATATAACTCCAAACAGTGTACATGGCACATATGTTCTTATATATTAATACGCTAACGAAACATTTTGAAGCGCCTAAGGCTTTTTTATTCGAACTAGGAGGGCCTGGCGTGTTTCGCTACGCTTATAAATAAAGTTTTTGCGTATACATTTTGTTGACGTAGAAGTAATGATTTCAAAAAGTGGTAATGAGAAATGCTAGCATATAATTTTTAATTTTTCTTTTTAAATATATGAATGAAAAATAATCAGAACTCTAGCTGATCAGTTCGGATATATGACAAATTAGTGATCAAATAAGTTTTCAAGTAAACTTATTTGATCTATAACTTATTTGATCGCTAATTTGTCATATATCCGAACTGATCAGCTAGAGTTCTGATTATTTTTCATTCATATATTTAAAAAGAAAAATTAAAAATTATATGCTAGCATTTCTCATTACCACTTTTTGAAATCATTGCTTCTACGTCAACAAAATGTCTACGCAAAAACTTTATTTATAAGCGTTGCGAAGCACGCCGGGCCATCCTAGTATTAACTAATTCGTTAACGATTACTTAAATAAAATTGTGATTGGTATAGGAGATCGAGCTAGAAGACAGTTTTTTAATTTATAAAAATTATTGTCAAATGTAAAATAATTTTGTTCGATGCATGTTTTATAGTTTTTATAATATAAAAAATAATAGTTCGTTTTATTTATTTATTTATTTATTTATATTATAAAGATATAGTTGCACTCGACATCGTTTAACCAAGATAAAAAATCGAAAACAAACAATTTATTTGATTCTAGTGAAATATGGAATAATATTCAAAGGCGCTGGATAGTTTTTGATTTCTAAAGGTCCAGTATAGTTTCTATTCAAATTTCCATCTTTCCAATTTCCTTTAGGTAAGTAAACAGTCCGATTTAAAGCAGATTTTTCAATCACGGGCGCTACTATTATATCATCACCAAGTAGAAATTCTGAAATAAATCAATGTTTATCATTAGAGTTTCACAAAGATGTTAAAATGTAAACTTACGGTCATATATTCCTTGTGCTCGTTCATCTGTTGGATCAATCCACCATAGAGGAGGATTAACTGGTTCTCCAGTTTCAACGGCTAGCTTGAATCGTGCAATTATATAATCCGAATATTGATCGTGAAGCTTTGTGAATGTGTGAGAGATTGCAACAGTCTCATTATCATAATCCCATGGGGCATACGAGAACTGTAAGCTTGGCATAAAGACATTTGCAGCAAGCCAACGAATAAACATTTCTTTATCAGGTGCACCTTCGTTTCCATTTCCACCAATCATATCCGGTAATAAAAACGGATATCCAACCATATTCAAAGTTAATAAAGTTGTTATCAATGTTGGTAGCCCATTGTTGAAGCCCCATACAGAATCTTTATCTATGAGTCGCAAAAATATTGGCAAATCTTGGGTATTTTGTGCTGATCTAACTTCAACCATTGGTCCAAATTTCGCTACGGTTCTTATATAATTCATTGTTAAAAGACTTGGGTGTAAATTGGTTGGACCGGTTAATACCGGATCTGCTGGTGACCAACTTGTTTCACCAGCATAAAATTTAAAACTATCAATCCCTATTTCATCTTGTAAATATTTTAAACGATTCGAAAACCATTCTGCAGCAGCTGGATTTGTAAAATCTATGGATGTTGCTTCATTTTTACCACTATTCCACCATTCGGTTAGAGTATTTCCATGATGATCTTTTACCAAATACCTAAAAGAAAACCCATACGTTATGAATTAATTGATATTAAAACCGACAAGTTTTTTAACCGAATTTACCCTTTGCTGGTCGCTTCATCATACGGTTCCTTGCAATTAATGTTAATAAATGGATGAATCCACAATGTTACTCTGAATCCCTTAGTTTTCAACAATGACACTAATTCTTTAATGTTAGGAAATTTATTTTGATTAAATGTTAATGCACCATAGCAGACAGTCATCATCAATTTCAAGCTGACTATTACTAAATCCATATTTTAGAATTTCATCAGCGAATTCGGTAACAGTTTTTGTATCTATATCTTTTTTATAACGTGCCCACGTAGACCATATTGGATGTCTAACCATTCGTTCATCAGGATATCCAGATGGTTTTTTGAGCAAGTATTCGACAGCAATTAAATGTATTTGACGAGAATCAAGTCCAATGCCGACATCATACGCATATTTATACTCATCTGCGTAAGTATCGTATGGAAGAGATTGTGACGCGATTAAACAAAACTTTTGTTCATTTTGAGTTATGAATAATGGCGTTGCTAGATCAACGTATATAAAACCACCGAGTGAGTTTAGCCAATATCGTTCTGTGACGCCTGCATTATCTTTTTGTTTTGTTACATATGAATACGTAGAATATGTTGACTTTTGAGCTGGCCAGTATTGGTGTATTTGTTGAGGTCCACCATACCAATTAACTCCATCTGTAACAAAAGTGTAAATCAAATATTTAATTTGAATTTATTTAATTTGTTAAATTTGTTAATTTAAAGTGTTAATCTTTACTCTGATCTCGATCGCATAAATAATTTATAAAAAGGGTTAGGATTAGACTTAGCTTAACCATAACAATCTGTAATTTAATGGTTGTATTATAAATTGATTCTAACCATATCGTTTCAAGTTGGCATCCAATACTAGATTTGGTGTGGGAAGTCTCCTGTGCACCCGTTTTATGAAAATTCGTCATAAGGCTTTTGTACGGATCACAACAGTTCCGCATCCCAACTTTCGGTTTTTCACTTGCGATAAATAATTTTTTAAGTATTTTTTTTGCATTTTACAATGCAAAATTTTTTTTTGAAAAAGGTTTCAATTAGTTTGAGAAGATAATAATCAGCTTGTGGGACACATCGACCAAAAAGGCAGGTGGGTGGTTGCTGACTTTACTCACAATCGTTTTTTTGAAGTTTTTTAAGACTCATTTTTATTTTAGACGCATTTTTTAAAATGTCTTCGATTAAGCACAAACGTTTTGATGAAACTTATAGCAAATTTACCGACTAGTATTTTGTTCAGCATACACTATTCGGATCTTATAGTGTGTTGATCTTGCCATCATTAATAAGCTACTTCATTTTGTAATGTTTGAACTGAAATATGTTCGCAACATTAATAATTGATTGAATTTTGAAGGACCTTATTGTTATGATTTGATGGTGTGAGACGGTTTGTTTGAATATTTTTCTCTGTCTGTTTAATTTGATTTTCATATAGGCCAGATTTTCAATGTATGGGTAATATTTATTTGAAAAATGAGACAACTAAACACAACGATGAGGTGAATGGATTTCTTTTTTTTAGAAAATAAAAAATAAAAATGAAAACGATTTTAATTATAATGTCAGTCAAGTTTTAGCTTTCCAAGAGAAAGATTAAAAAAAGAAAGTATTTTAAGTTAGTAAAAAATAACCATTTTTGTGAAGGAAAAATTATTTTGATTTTGTAATATATACATTTCTTGTTGTTGAAATTAAATAAAAGAAAAAGAAAATACAGTTGAAAATAAAATCACAAATAATAACATCATAAAAAAATTATAAAATTTTATCTTTGCTGTAGTTTGATATGATTGTGTAGTCAAAAACAGGACTGTTGAAAAATCCTAAGGGCACGGTGAGTTTTATAGAAAACATAAACAATTGCCAATAAATTAGTACTGTTTTCGTGTTGCTTAATCATAAAATAAACTCTAGTGATCTATCTTTAGATAATTTAATTAATAAAAACTTGAACCTAATTGTAAATAGTTCTAAACCAATATTGAATTCAGTTTAAAACCTTTAATCAAACACCTAAGAATTAACAATAGTTTGCTCCAAGGATTAAGATGGATAGAATGTCAATCTGGGAAGAAGGATTTTAAGTAGCAAATATAGAATACCAACACCACGATATACGAATTCTCTGAATAATTGAGGAACGGTATACCGATGATTACATGACCAATTGGGATTGAAATATGAAAATGGCGATCGGTCAGCAATCAACACTCTAAGATAAGTTTTTTTTTAAGTAAAACTTCTTTAGACGCGTTATGAGAATTTTGCAACGGAAGTATAAAAAACGAATATAATATTCAGCAAATATACGATACAATCCGATAATGACACACATATTTTAAATATTCACTGGTTTTTGGTGCATTATACAAATAGTTCATATTTTTCGATGCTTAAAAATTTAACAGAAATTCAATTAAAAAAACATAATTTTGAATTAAATTTAACGATTTTTAATCCGAATTTTCGGAGTATTTTAATTTAATTTAATATCAGTTTTCAAAATATTATATGTCTGCTCCATTTTTGTTTACAATGGATGCTTAGACTCGTAAATTAATAAAACTGGCAGCATATTTAGCTTTTTTAAAGGCAGAGAAATAAGTTGTCGCAAATCTTGGTAAATGGCATATATAATGAAATATATAAGATGACAAAAAGCACCGTTTTGAAATTTGAGCAAAATCGAATAACTGGTTCAGGAATGGAAGCATGTGTGGTGGATCTTTTTGGTTTGTATGGTCAAGTCATTCATTTGTTCATTTGTTATTATATTTTTTATTCACTTTCTGTCTCGTACTAAATGTTATATGAGTTGGATGTGTGGATTGTAGATGGTGGTCTTGGTGTGGTCATGGTGGTCATTGTGGTCATGGTGGTCATGGTGGTAAAAGGTCATGGTGGTCATAGTGGTAATGGTGATCACGGTGTTCACGGTGGTCATGGTGGTCACAGTGGACATGGTGTTCATGTTGGTTATGGTGGTCATGTTGGTTATGGTGGTCGCGGTGGTCATTGTGGTCATGGTGTTCACGGTGGTCATGGTGGTTATGGTGGTCATGGTGGTTATGGTGGTCACGGTGGTCATGGTTGTCACGATGGTCATGGTATTCACGGTGGTCATGATGGTCATGGTGTTCACGGTGGTCATGATGGTCATGTTGGTCATGGCGGTCATGGTGGTCAATGTGGTGATGGTGGGTAATGGTCATGGTGGGGTAATGGTGGTCACGGTGGTCATGGTGGTCATGGTATTAACGGTGATCATGATGGTCATGGTGGTGTCACGGTGGTCATTGTGTTTAGAGTTTGCATCCCGGGCTTTCCCGGCGGGAAAAAATATTTGTGTTGATTAAATTTGTTTTGTTAAATAGAAAAATGAGTTCGTGTAATCTTTGCACGCGGTTGAAATAAATTTCTTTGGCTACTGTGGCAGGTATTAATAAAAAGATGAAATATAAAATAAATATGTCATATTACAATTTAGAGTTGCATTTCATGATAATATAATTTACTGTGTAATAAAAAGCAATATTTACATAATGTATTAAAGTCAATTCAATTATTAGCATAGTTGAAATATGAAATTAGAGGTTTATGACAAACTTGCTAAATTTATTGAAAAATACATCAATTGTTGTACCAATTGTTAAATTAAGTGGACATGCCTTCATCGTGAAATTTAATTTGTAATACGTTGTAAGACTTTGTAAAACATGTAAATATGGCTTTATATTACACATTGTTGTAATTATATTATCAAGAATATTAGAAAGAAACTCTAAATTTCAATACGACATATCTATTTTATTTTATATTTAATATTTTTAGTAATACTTGCTGCAGTGGCCAAAGAAGTTTTACTTCAACAGCGTGTAAAGATTACGCACTTCATTTTTTTTGATTGTATAATTCTTTTTTTTCATTTTGCTATTTCTTTTGTTTTTAGTTGTTGATAAGAGTATGAATCACTAGGACCAACTATTATTTAGAGATCTTTCCGGTGTAGAACCCGCAGGTGGTTTTCTTTTATTTTATATATCCCGGTATAAACAGAAACCTCTTTATAACATCCGGGCTAAACTAGTCGGATTGTAATAGTGTACATGTGAAGCTAAGAAACTTTTGTTTGTTTGGATCGTAACTCATCGAAATATTTTTAAAATATATTGCAATCGATGTGGAGTAGAGGTTAGCGTATTGTAAACAAGCAAACTTCGGTTCGGTTTTGGATATTTTCTTGATCTAAAACTGTCTTAGTACTTTCCAAATTTAACGCAATAAGTTGAAGCTTTTCGAATTTTTTTCACACAAAAAGTAGGTTGGAACGATTCGTAACCGTCAGTACTTTTGTTAAATTTTTATTTGACTCATGTTTCTAATTGCCAATTTTTGGATGCATCCATACCACATAATAGTGCAAATCATTGACTCTTAGATACAATGTTGAAGATGAGTCGGATTGACTAGAACGTGGGCATATGAACTCCAAGTTAAAAACAAATCCTGATTCAGAATCATTGAAACATTTGATAATTTTGACGCAACCCGTTACATGAGGAATATGAGTCGTATCGCATCGGACCCTTATTTTATTCGTTAGTTAGCTTTAAAGAGTTAAAATTTATATAATAGCATTAATAATATTTTATTGTGCAAGTGTTTAATTATATATTTTATTCTCGAGTAAAAGTTAGCAATGCGGGCAAGGCACGATCAAGCAAATTTGCGAGATAATAAAATTCATTAAACACGAACCCAATACTACATTTTATCTCTCCGACAGAGTTATATGTATTCATTTAAGGAAAGACAACGAATTTTATTTTAGTTTTCTTGTACAACTAATTTTATACCAAATTTATTCAATTTCAATTCATATTTGATTGGTAATTTGAAAAATAAATTATCTACATCAAAGACATCATTTTGGACTAATGAGAACCGAAAATGAGGTCTTTCGCAGTGGAAATTTAATTCAAATATAATCATAGGATGCCTTTGGCTTATTTTTATTCGAGAGGGGAACGTGCGTTTTTGCCTATATTTATTGTTTTTTGTATCATTAAATGTATTTTAGGGTTCCTTTTTTTATACGGAACACTATTGGTGAGAGTAAAACGAATTTTTCACATTGTATCGATTATCTTGTAAACTGTAAATGCTACCGATCTGAAATTTTAGGCGCATATAAAACTAATCTGTCCATATAACATGACAGATTCAAATAAAACTAAAGTTGTTTTCGTTTGGTTTACAGGGTTACGATGTGATTCAAGTGGGGTATCATATGAAAGGGCTTCATTTCAGTATTCCTTAAAAATTTATTTTAGGGGTAATGGGAATTACTCACCATTTTTTGTATAATTTTGAATTTCTTCGTGTTTTCTTACCTCGATTAGCTCCGAACCTAACTGATCGGAAATCTTCATATGTAGTGGGAATGACAGAAAAATTAGTGTTTTATGGAAAATATAGGAAAGTGTCACTTACTCATAATTATATTTATTAAAGGGGTGGAAATAATAAGGGGTGAATACACGTGGTCAAGTGGGGTGTCATTTGAAAGAGCACCTAGTTTAAAAAACATTGCAATTTTTTTTAGAATTTTGCGTTGCACAGTTTTTGAGTTATTGTCAAAAAAGTGCAAAATTCAGAACGTTCCCCCCCTTACGTTTCGACACTGATAGACAGAAAAATTTGGAAAAATTCACAGAGTTAGGAAATTTGGTAAATTTTGTATGAATATTATAGCGAAGTCTCAAATAATTGGGGCATTCCACGAAAAGGTCAACTACAGAACCAAAATTGTTTCTGACTATTTTTCTTACTATAGCTAATAAATCAAATTATATTTTTCTTGAAAAATAATCAAAATTTCTTTTTACTGAATAGCAACACCTTTCCACTGCCACTGCCACTGAATGGCAGTCCTTTCAAAACAACCCAATCTAGAACAACACATGTGGTGATTTTTCATCTTGACTTTAGATATTAGTTTTAAGAAAGAAGAGTTCTAAAAACTTGTAAATTCTGCATTATAGGTAAGTCTTGACTTTATCTTATTAAATAATGTATTATATACATATATGTGAACACTTAAATATAAATTACTAGAACATCAAACTTCTTTTGTTTCCATGTCCCACACGTGACAAAAAAGAACATATTTTTTAAATTGTGGCTTTAAAAAATTTTTTTTTTTAATTTAAAAACATTTGTAAAGCACACTTAGGAGAGTGGTTTTATTTTGTAGTTCACTTCAATTTTAGAATAATTTGCTTTAGGAATAAAAAACTAAATAATACTGTCCCGCACGTGACGTGTCGTATGTGGAACAGGAAATGTGTGTCATTAATAGAGCTGTAGACAAAAATGTTTCAATTTTATAGCTATTTGTTTTAACTAAATTCTTCAAGTCTTTACTATCAATTTTAAACAGATTTCAGGTTTTATAAAATTTTATATTCTTTGCTAATGAAAACAGGGTCAAATTAATATTTCATTAATTCCATGTAACGCTGTAAAAATACAGTTCAATATGTTCATTACATTGTAATTCTTGTTAATAAATGCTCTTTAATTTTTTGTTTAGTTATCTTTTCTTTAATAAAAAATATAAAAAAACAAGAAAAGAAAGATTTACGTCCATCAACACTTCTGAACGTATGTTGTTGTGTTTTTATGTGTTACTGTGACACATATTGTAAATCCTACTACACAACACATTTGGTTGAATAAAAAAATATCATTTTAAATAATCATGCCATCACAAGTTGTTTTGCAAAAGTCCCGCACGTGACGATGGTGTCCCACTTGTTACGGCATACATTTAATTTTTTTTAGGTATTTCTGCCACAATATTTACAAATACTGTTGATTATTATATTTACTACAATCATTTTACTTTATGATTATAATATTTGTTTTTTCAAAGAGCAGAAATATCATAAAGTAGATTAAACTACTTCATTTTATCGATCTTGCTCGTCTCGCACGTTACATGCACAAATAAATTTAATTTCAGAGGGAAAACAGTAATTGTTATATTGTTTTTTGGTGCTTAGGGCCTTTGGGATAAGGAATTAGAATTTTAAAATTTTCAAAATATTTCATACAATAATGTGACTTTTACATGGTGTGTAAGTAAAAAATATGCTTGCGATTGTCCCACACGTGACCGTTTTTTATATTTCTGAGTGTTTAGGGGACGGAGGTGGAGAGGGTAAAAAAAACCTCTTTTGGCCCAAGCGAATGAGGTGTCATTTGAAAGAACACCTAATCTAGAAATGATTGCAATTTTTTTTAGAATTTTGTGGTGCACAGTTTTTGAGTTATTGTCAAAAAAGTGCAAAATTCAGACCGTTACCCCCACCCCCCCCTACGTTTCGACAAAGATTGACAGAAAAATTTGTAAAAATTCACAGAGTTAGAAAATTCGGTAAATATTGTATGAAAATTTTAGCGAAGTTTCAAATAATTATATTTCTGGGTGTTTAGGGGACGGGGGTAGAGAAGGTAAAAAAAATCTTTTTTGGACCCAAGCGAGTGGGGTGTTATTAGAAAGAACACCTAATTTAGAAATCATTGCAATATTTTTTAGAATTTTGTGGTGCGCAGTTATTGTTATATTTGGGTTATAGTCAAAAAGTGCAACTTTCAGACCGTTCCGCCCCCTACGTTTCGACGATGATTGACAGAAAAATTTAAAAAAATTCACAGAGACAGGGGTAAGACAGTTCGGTAAATTTTGAATGAAAATCAAAGCGAAGTCTCAAATAATTATATTTCTGTGTGTTTAGGGGATGAGTGTGACGAGAGTAAAAAAACCATTTTTGACCCATATGAGTAAGGTGTCATATGAAGGAGCACTTAATTTAAGAAACAGTAAAGTTTTTTTTAGAATTTTGCAATGCACAGTTTTTGTGCTATAGTAAAAAAAATATTTTCAGGATGTAGCCTCTCCACCCCCTTAAATTTGGACACTTGATTGACCGAAAAAATAATCAAATTTAAACCATTTATAAGCTGGTGTAATTGAATCTTTCTTGAGTTACCATAAACAGCTATGGATAAGATTTAACCTGAAGCAACATTTTTGGTGTGATTTTTGATCAATGTATATATGTGATTGTAATTTACTATTGAAATTTACGATCAAACATTTATTTTGTTATGTGCCCATGGTCTGGCAATATAAAGACATTACAACACAACTTTTTGTCTATTATTTTTGATATTGTGTTCTTTTACACTCACGGAACCCTTGGCGAGCGAATTTTATTCGCACTTGTCTGACTTTTTTTTAATTTTAAAATTAATTACAAAAACGTTTATTTAATTTTGTTTCTAATGTTTCTAAAGATCACCTATCACCTATCCCTAATCACCTATCAAACAAAACAAAAATGAGTGCGTGTAATCTTTGCACGCGGTTGAAACTTCTTTAAAACTTGTTCGCTGGCATAACTAAGAAGATTAAATATAAAATGAATGCCATATTGAAATTTAAAGTAGTATTAATTGATAATATAATTAACAACATGTTATTACACAAGCCATATTTACATAATATATTACAAAATCATACCAATTAAATTTAACGATGAATGCATGTCCACTTAATTCAACAACAAGATTTGGTACAATAATTGATGCAAATCTTTCAAGAAATTTAGCAAATGTGCATAGTAAAGTTTATGTTTCTCGCTTTAGATATCATAAACCTCTAATTTCATATTTCAATTATGATAATAATTGAATTGACGTTGTAATTCATTATGTAAATATAGCTTTTTATTACACTAGTTGTAAATTATATTATTAATAAATGGTACTCTAAATTTCAATAAGACATATTTATTTTATATTTAATATTTATAGTAATACCTGCCACAGAAGCCAAAGAAGTTTTACTTCAACCGCGTGTAAAGATTACACGCATTTTTTTTATTGTGTAAATAAAAAATAAGAAAAAAATAAAAATTAAAAAAATAACGAAATTCAATAATTAAGTTACTAAAATCGACACGTCTAACTCATATAATATTTAACACGAGACTGAATAAAAAAATATAATAACATTAACAAATGATAAACTATTAAAATTTCATTCCAAAAAATAATGACACATAATCGAATTGTATCGTATTCGTTTGGCTTTATTATTTCATTGTTATTTGAATTTCTTCTTTATTTAATTTTTTTATTATTGTTTGATGAAATTGTGTGAACGTTAGTGTTTAAGATTTAAAATCAGAGTGTAGTATGATAGAGATTAATATACATGGTTTTTTAATAGAAATAAACGGTATACTTAAATTTATATTAGACTTACAAAATAGATGTCAAAACAAAATTCTATGTACAGTTAAACCTATTTTTCTTGTTTGTGAATATTTAGGATAGTTTGAGTTGAGTTGTTTTCCCACGTTATCTATAAGTAGTGACATTTAAGAAGTTATGTTATTTTAGGTGTTAATACCATTGTTACAACATTTTCGAAAAAAAGTTATTGTGTTTATAATAATTGCGAAGCAAAACAAAGGAAAATTGTTGCGCAGGGGAAACGAATTCAATAATGGCCGACCTTCATTTGGTTGCATCATTTGGTGATTTCTACCAAATTCAACACTTGCCGACATTCGTGTTATTCCATCGTTTACTATATTAATCACAACTTTAATGATTGCTGACATTGACACCAGTTGACTATGGCTGAAATTAAACTATGGCTGAAATGCATTTTATTACGTCATTTAATATATTACAAACCACTTGAATAATTGCCAACATTGATTTTGTTACATCAGTTGAATTATTTTTGACAAATTCAACCTTTGCCGACGTTAGTTTGGGTTGCATCATTAAATATATAACCATCACATTCAACAAATTTTATTACATCATCGAATATATTATCAACAACTTAAACAATTGCCGATATAAAATTTGTCACCTCCGTTAATATATTTCTAACTAGTTCAACAATTCCCGACATTGATTTCGTAACCTCATTGAATATATCACCAAGTCATTCTGCAATTTTATTAAGTCATTTAGTATACGTATTACCAAATACTTAAATAATTACCGTCAGTCATTTTTGATACATTCGTTAATATACCTGTAACCACTTCAACAATTGTCGACCTACGTATTATAACATCGGGTGGTATATTCCTAACAAATTCAACGATTGCTGACATTCATTTTATTACATCAGCTTGTATTTTGTCAACAAATTAAACAATTGCCGACTTTAACCGGTTGTCAGAGTCCGTGTTCTTGTCTCATTGGCGTGCATATCTGATTATTTGTTCTAAACTGGGGCGAATATTATTGTTCGGACTTACATGGTTGACGCTCGTTGGATTATAATTCATCCAGGCACGCATTTCCTCGATTGCTTCTTGTTAGTAACGGGCATTAGCACTAGCAGGCGAAGTGTTCATTACACATTTGAAATTAAAACTTCTGTTTGAGCAAATGAAACAGTTTTTGATTACAATCATGATTACATTTTTCTCGTTCCAGCCATTAACATCTAATCCTTGTATATCAATATATTCCTTTAAGTCTATCATGCTCTCTCTGGCGTGTATATCTTGAATTTACATCTTATATTGCCATCTACCCTATATATCTTTAACTAACATTTTAAAGAAAATTTATTAATATCTGTCATAAATATAAGCTTACACACTTATTTAATGTTAATTTGTATGCAAAGTAAAGCAATTGTATGCAAAGTATTTGTAAAGCAAAATAATGTAGAGTGGACATTAACTAACTTATAATAATAGTACATTATATACCGAGGTGATAAAGTAAATTTTCTACATTGAGGTGGATATTAATTCGCGAGAAACGAAGTTTCGAGCGAATTAAGCACCGAAATGGAGAAAATTTTCTTCACCGAGGTTTATATACTATTTTTTTTACTACTTGATATAAAAAATGCACTAAAACTCTTAATTATTCACAAAATAAAATGTCAATTAATAAGCAAATGGTGAATAAATAAAAATTTTGATTTGGTGAAACATTGTGTATCATATCATTGGATTGCGTATTGGATATTTATTATTCAGGGCTGCTTAGTTAGAAATTTATTTTCAATTAATTTTCTTAAAACTATATAAAAATCACATATGCTTTGCATTAAAAAATATAGCTTTTATTTATTTTTGACATGAATTGAAAAGAATTGAAAATCTATTCAATATTGTTGAGCCAAATTTAGAATTTTTTTAGTCTACAACTCACAACTAAACTAAATTTCAACAGAATTCTGTTTAACACGAATTAAAATTTCAAATAAACTAAACTATAGTTGCAAAGAAGTTTTTGCATTCATTCATTATTTATTATTATTAAAATAAAATCAAAACGCTTATTATTTTTGAATATATTATTATTATTTTAGGAAGAAACTAAAAAAATTCAAAGATGAACTCAGTTAACAAACGAACAAAAAAATAATTTTTCTAACTTTTTTTGTTGTTTAATTTTTTTAGTTTCAGTTTAGATATTATTTAAAGTGATAAATTTCTGGTAGTGTGTTGAGCGGCCTAATGGTTAGCATGCTGGACTTTGTTCTCGGAGGATCCGGGTTACTACCAGCCAAAGGGTTTTTAAGCAAAATATTGACAACCATCAACACAGCGGTTCTCCAATTAACTACTAGATTGGTAAACTGGAAAAACCCTCCATGGGCTGATCACTCATATAAAACTTATAAAACTCGATTAAATTAAGTCTTCAGCTCTTCAAGTGAAACTAGTCCATAAGTTTGAGGGATTAGAAATTAACCAAGTTAGGGATACTTTTTGATAGGTTACCTTCCTCTAGAACTTTTTCTCTAAACTTCATATCGTTATATTGCTGCATGTATGAATACATATAGCAACAATAATTAGAAATCTATAATTATGTATTGAAATTATCTGCAAAAGCAGATAAATTCAAATTTTATCAAATGAAATATGGCTAAGATCAGGTTAAATAAGGCAGACTCTAATAGGGAAATCATATATTATTTCTGATAGGGGCCTCATTTAATTGAATAGACCAAACCCTTGTAAGGTACTTCGTATCACGCCCTGATCAGATTGCCCAACTAGGGGTCAAATACGAAAAATGAAATGAGGGCCAGATATGTTCAAATAACGTTAACTCTAAACTGGTATTCCAAATCAGGCCCGGAACAGGTCCACATAAGATAGTCCTTTTCTGCTTGGGTACACATTCAATACATTTTCAAATAATCCGCCACACATGGGTTTATCTGAATTTAAAAATAGCCTAATTCATGCTGATGAGAAACCAAAATCAATACTATTCGTTTGAGTTACAAACCTGTTTTAATTTTCAACAATCCTTACCTCCTAAGCACACACAATCGCTAACCGTTAGATTCCTCGGTATAGTTCGTGAAACTCGTACAATTGCATAATCCGGTTCTCTTTTAACATAATTTATGTTAACCGAATTTATTTGATTTTCATTATTGTCGGATAGAAAATAACCTTTATTTCCATTTTTAATTAATTTTAAATTTTCATTAAAACTGCCATCGATTTCAATTTCATGCACTTCCACATCATCACGTAAAATTTTTAATTTAGCTTTGCCAGATTTTAAAATATGTTCAACTTTGAAATCGATATTTAATGTATTCACTTGTATCACTAAGAAGTTTATTAAAACTAATATTAATATTTTTGAATCAAACATTTTACACAACTATTACTGTACTATTACTGTCCATATGATATGATAAGTAATGAAGGCAATGAAATAATCTTGAACTTCATGGTATATTTATAGCAAAAAACTACAAGTTAACATCACTTAAGTTGAAGCATTTTTCTGATATTCTTTCATATAGTGATAAGTAACTATACCAGAATTAGATTTTTAAGGGCCGATTGTATGAACAAGGATGGATAGAAAAAAATCCGAGAATAAAATTCAATCTTCATCCGAGGATTCTTTTTTCGTCGATTGTATGAACACGGATAGATTAATTTTTATTTTTTGTTTTTGTTGCAGTTTATAGCATTTTTTTTAATAGTGGCAATACTTTTTCTTTTACTTTTCTATTAAATAAATTTGATTATAAAATAAAAAACATTATTTCAAAATTGAAATTGAATTTATTAAAATTATATTAAAAATATTATTTATTTTACTATTGATTTATATCAAAAAACAAATTTTTGAAACGCAGAAATTTAAATTCAAAAATATGGAGGGGCTGAAATCTCACAGCTCTGAGATATCAAGACTTCGGTCTGGGTTAAGGATTTTGATATAGTTTTCGGCAAAAAACTTTTATGAGGACATGGTTTTTAGTTTTGGGCAGCGATGTATATCAAACATAACTCTTTGTTAAAGTACAAGTATTTTTTTATCTCTGTTTAGAAATTTATTACAAAAATAACACGAAACATCAATACGTGGCCGGAAAATTATAATCAAAATTCCAAAAATATTGTTAAATTAAATAAAAACAAACTTCTTCAAAATTCCAAAAATATTCCAAAAATTAGAATAAAATCAAATATTTAAATTTTTTCTAAATTCCAATAATATTTCAAAAATTCTTAAAAATTTAAACTTTTTCCAAAATTCTTAAAATATTGCAAAAATTATTGCAAAATCAAAAATTGAAAATTTTTTCAAAATTCCAAAAATTATAATAAAATCAAAAATTAAAAATTTTTCAAAATTCTAAAAATATTCCAAAAATTCTTACAAAATCAAAAATTAAAACTTTTGCCGAAATTCTAAAAATATTGCAAAACAAAAATTATTACAAAATCAAAAATACAAAATTTTTCAAAATTCCAAAAATATTTTAAAAACTATAACAAATTCAAAAATTTCCATGTCCAATTTCATTCTAAAATACATTTACGTCATAAAAACAGCTACATTTTTTTTCCGAAAAATTGGCTAAAAAAATGAATGAAATCATTTTTTGAAACACTTGACATTATTTTTTGACAAACTTATAATGCCATAACTCTCTATAATAATAATAAAATATCATGTCATACAAACTATTAATTTTATTTTTTTCTAAAAAAATTGGGTGAAAAATAAATAAAAACCTTTCTTTTGACACACTTGACAACATTTTTTGACAAACTTATAATGCCATAATTCTCAATAATAATAATAAAATTTCATATCAAACAAACAATTTTATTTTTTTTTCAAAAAGTTGGGTAAAAAAATAAATAAAAATCTTTTGACACACTTGACAACATTTTTTGACAAACTTATAATGCCATAATTCTCAATAATAATAATAAAACTTCATTTCAAACAAACAATTAATTTTATTTTTTTCCCAAAAAATTAGATAAAAAAATAAATAAAAATCTTTCTTTTGACACACTTGACAACATTTTTTGGACAAACTTATAATGCAATAATCTAGTTTTTGATCTCACATACCAATCCCGATCATCAAGATTTTTCCAAATTTAATGTTCCTACTCGTAATGACTTAAAATGAACGTTTTTTAAGCTAAAAATATGAAAATTTGCTATTTTTGACACACATAATAATTTTTTGACACACGTCCGGGAAAGTTATCGAACACAGCGTCCTCTCGAACCTGTCCCTTGTGAATACCTATTTTTAGAAAAAATAATTTTTGAAATCCCTCCAGCCGATTTCCCTGCAGCGTAGGCTGTGACGGACGGACGGACGGCCGGCCGACAGACAGACATACATTTTTTTGCTGTTTTAGAATCAGTAGGTCCTAAAACGTCGAGAAATGCCAAAAAAAGTGGGGGTAAGAATTTGACTTTGAGCTCAGGAATGTAATACTTAGGTAAATTAAGTAAATTAAGTAAATTAAAACTTTTTTCAAAATTCCAAAAACTATAATAAAATCAAAAATTAAAAATTTTTCAAAATTCCAAAAATATTCCAAAAATTCTTAAAAAATCAAAAACTGAAACTTTTTTCAAAATTATAAATATATATATATATATATAAAATTCAAAAATTTTATTTTTTTCAAAATTCTAAAAATATTGCAAAAATTATAACAAAATCAAAAATTAAAACCTTTTTCATAATTCCAAAAATATTCCTAAAATCAGAATGAAATCAAATATTTAAACTTTTTCTAAATTCCAATTCCAATTCTTAAAAATTCAAACTTTTTCCAAAATTCTAAAAATATTGCAAAAATTATTACAAAATCAAAAATTGAAAATTTTTTCAAAATTCCAAAAATTATAATAAAATCAAAAATTAAAAATTTTTCAAAATTCTAAAAATATTCCAAAAATTCTTACAAAATCAAAATTTAAAACTTTTTCCGAAATTCTAAAAATATTGCAAAAATTATTACAAAATCAAAAATACAAAATTTTTCAAAATTCCAAAAATATTTCAAAAACTATAACGAATTCAAAAATTTCCATGTTCAATTTCATTTTCAATTACATTTACGTCATAAAAACAGCTACATTTTTTTTCCAAAAAATTGGCTAAAAATAAATGAAATCATTTTTTGACACACTTGACAACATTTTTTTGACAAACTTATAATGCCATAATTCTCAATAATAATAATAAAATTTCATTTCGAGCAAATAATTTTATTTTTTCCAAAATTTTGGGTAAAAAATAAATAAAAATCTCTCTTTTGACACACTTGACAACATTTTTTTGACAAACTTATAATGCCATAATTCTCAATAATAATGTTACGTTTTTCACACCTTACTTCGAATTGACCTAACTCACAATTCGATAAACGTAATTCCCAATCTCTGCCTGAGTTCGATCACTGATTAGTAAGCACAAACACCAGGTTTTATTAAGTATTCAACAACTTAATTGTTTCACAATAACAGGAAAACAATACAGCAAACAATATTCCTAACTAGAATATTCTTTCAACAGCTTCAGAAACTCCAACGGTTTATTGTAGAAATTTCCAGTAATAACAGCGTTAAAATAATACACAAAATATTTCTATTCAATAACACTTATAACTTTATTACACTTATAACTTTACACAAAATCTAATTTAAAGATCACTTTTATAATTTTAACTTCACTATCGCAGGTTTAAAATAAAATTAATTAAAAACTACAAGAAGTAATTTTCTTATATACCTTCTGCAATACTTCTAGATAATTCGACATCACTTTCCAGAAACCTTGAGAAAATATTAGAATATTCGATTATTTTACGTTATGTTGATTTGATTCATAAAATCGTTTATGTTGACCCTATTTCTAAGAAGAGACAACAACAACAATATTCATTTCATTAATCTGTGTAGTATTTCGTTGATTTGATTTTCCTAGTTGACAAACTTATAATGCCATAATTCTCAATAATAATAATAAAATTTCATTTCCAACAAACAATTAATTTTATTTGTTTTCCAAAAAATTAGGTAAAAAAATAAATAAAAATCTTTCTTCTGACACACTTGACAACATTTTTTTGACAAACTTATAATGCAATAATCTAGTTTTTGATCTCACATACCAATACCCGACCATCGAGATATACCAATACCCGACCATCGACCTCACATACCGGACCATCGAGATTTCTCCAAATTTAATTTTCCTACTGGTAATCACTTAAAATGAACGTTTTTTAAGCCAAAAATATGAAAATTTGCTATTTTTGACACACATAATGATTTTTTTGACACACTTTCGGTACAGTTATCGAACACAGCGTCCTCTCGGAATACCTATTTTTAGAAAAAAATTTTTGAAATCCCTCCAGCCGTTTTCCCTGCAGCGTAGGTAATAACGGGCCCACAGACAGACACACATTTTTTTTGCTTCTTTAGAATCAGCTGGTCCTAAAACGTCGAGAAATGCCAAAAAAAGTGGGGGTAAGAATTTGACTTTGAGCCTCATGAATGTAATACTCAGGTCTTTCAAACCGAAGTAAATAACCACAAATTCAAAACAAAATTTTCCTGCTATGCGCATGTCAAGAAAAAAAAACAGATTGTTTTATCCTTTGTTTTATAGAAGAAAAATAGACGATAGATCAAAGGATAGATCAACAATCCTCGGATAGATTTTTTAATCTATCCTGATTCATACAATACAAACGACGATTAATCCGAGGATTTATCTTCTATCCGCATTCATACAATCGGCCCTAAGTTTCATAATTGAAACTAAGATTAAATTATATCCTATAATTATTGCCGTGAGTTCACAGCTACAAACTTTTTGCTTAGCTTTAAATTAATTGTAGAAATGAGAACAAGAATTAGGATTGTTTATTTGATTTGATAAGTGCACCGATCTGATTATTTGATTTGATAAGGATCGTTTTAAAGCTGATCAGCTTCCTCCAAAATTCACAAATAATTACCATGCCAGTCGATTTTTTATGTCTCCCATTATATAGTCGATCGTCCACGCCCTTGCGTACCAAGGAACATTTTTTCCAGACTGTCACAACACCTGCGCCAAGATATACAATTTAGAACTAGATAGAAAATTGTATTCAAACAAATTAAACGTTGCTTTAAATGTTTTTGGTTAGAAACAGTTTCCAGAAATAAAATCGTTAAAAATCTTATCGGATATTGGTAAATAGTTTGAGAACACTGAAGTATTAATAAGTAAATAAACAGATTTTAATTACTTTGATTTACCAGAAGCACTTGAGATAAACTGAAGTTTTGTTTGCGTTATTTGTATGAGTAAAAGAAAGTCAACATGAGTAAATAAACATTTTAAACGATGTAAACCAGGAAATTTTGCAAGTTGAATCATATCCTGGTGTGAAGCATCTACTTTTAAGTAGTTAGAGTAGTTGATGAGTTTGAAAGATAATTTTTAATTGGTGAATATCAAGATGATCGACAAATAAAAAAATTAACCTGTCGGAAAATAAACCTGGTATAAAGACTAATGAGTAAATGCTTTTGTCTCATAAATTTTCCAAGTAACCTATCGCCACATCACAGTCGGGGAATTGTCTTTAGTATTAGTTTTTTGAAAAAAAAAAAAAAAACACTCAAATGCTTGATTACTGTTTGAGGGGTCTTTTGCTTCTTTGTTGTTACAGAAATGTAGCGTATTTTCTTACGAAGCGATTGTCTCTCAAATAATTTCTGACCTGTGCGTGGATCTGTTGGTTTAACTGATCAGAGGCACCGCTCATTCTGTTTCATGAGGGAATAATAAGTTCAGTGGGTTTTTTTTCGTTGAACTCTTTAATTTTCGTTATGTTTTTGACATATTTAAGAGTGTAAAATACTGTCAATTTGGTGGGTGAAAAAGTTTGAATGGTCAGAACCATCCACGTAAGTATAATTTATTTTATCCACGACTACTAAAGAATATATGCTTTCCATGTGTTTGTCTTCCATTGTAATTTTATACATTCTATCACTTGAAAAAGAATGTGACGCAATCGTTACATTCTACAACAGTTA
Source organism: Diogma glabrata (assembly GCA_963693315.1). Lineage (NCBI taxonomy): Eukaryota > Metazoa > Arthropoda > Insecta > Diptera > Cylindrotomidae > Diogma > Diogma glabrata. The sequence continues at coordinate 57,400,468 of OY856188.1, forward strand.
AACATTATATATTCCCATAAAAATAAAAACTTAAAATTTATTGGTATAGTAATATCAAAAGGCTAAAACGAAAACAGTACATATATAAAAGATAAAATAAAAAATTTAAAAATTTTCCGTTTTTGTTTTGTTTGTTTGTTTTTCTATGCTATCTTTGATGTATTTCAATATGTTGATTAAAACTTTAGAAGGCAAACTAGAAATTAATCGAAACATTTTGCAGTCGTGGATAAAATAGCATCTTGTATTCGCATAGGATGATGGCAATTCTTCACTCGGATGATTCCCTCCACTCGCTGCGCTCGTTTCGGAAAACTTCATCCTCGTGAAGAATTGCCATAATTCTAAAATCATACAAGAATCTACTATTCTGGTTCTATAGTTATTATTTAAAATTATTAATCAAAATTCAAAGATATATAAACGCGGAATATTTTCCTCTTTTTTTTGATGTTGTGTTAATATTGTGAAAAATGTTTTTTTTTCACAAAATTACGGGAATCATTACCAAAAAGAAAAAAGTTGATGAATGTACAAAATAAAAGTATTAATATTTTGTGTGTGATTGTTTTAAAAATAACAAAATAACACTGATTAAATGTTATTATGAAATTGTTTCTGAAAGCGGGAGAAAATTTGTATCACTTATATAATTAAATTATTTTATGTTTTCTCAAAATAAAACGTGAAGAATGATTTCATCACGTAATATTTTCGGCCTAACGATTTTTATTACATTGGATTATTGGTCTTGTTCAAAAATCGCGGTATCATTGGCGCACCGATTGGTTGTTTTATTGTATTAATTTATATATTATTCACTATGATTGGCTAAAGTAAAGAAGAAGCATGGAGGGTTAGACCAGTTACAAATGATGGGGTGAGTGAGACATTTAAAATTTTAAATGTAATAATTACATTTGATGTGGTGTGGGTGGTGATATTGCTTCTTCCTAGTTCTGGGATTGTAAGACTCCCTATTCTTTGCTCTTTTGAATCCGTCTTCTTGGAAAACATTCGCATGCAATTCAGAATTTATGATGCGCTGAGAGAGAAAATTCGAACTCACAGACTGCCACTAGTCGGTAATTTAATCTCAAGGCACGCAACTCCTCAAATGCTCCTGATAGTGATACCATGATGAAAAAAGTGCAATATCGGAAATCATTAAAGTCATTAAAGTGAAATACTGTTTAATTTCATTACCTGCGGGTATCGCAGGTAATGAAAAAGCAGACAAATTGGTAAGGCGTGCCAATGGAATGGTCCAAAACCTGGAACAACACCGCGGGCTTAAGGCAGTCCAAGGAGTTGATTGGATCATATAATCAAAAGAGAACAAGGTATGGTATTTTGAAAATGAAAAATCCAATCTCCACTATAAAAATTTCAGAATATGGAAAGGGCTAAGTTTATGCAGGTCATCTCCGTCATTCGTCAATGTATTTCTCCCACAGATGCAACCTTCTCTTGTAGATCAATGCTCCAAAATCTTTGAGAAGATGGGCTGGGGTTTCTGTTTTTAAACGACAGAATCTACATCCGTCCATCGACTTCACCCCAATGTCCATAAGGTATTTTTTTTAGTTTACGGTGTCCGGTAAGAACCGCTATCAGTATTCTCATAGGTTATTCCAATTCAACATATAGCACATAGCTTTCGAAATACGTATATAGTAAATAAAAACTATTAGTTAACAAGAAATTGGCGATTTTATTTTAATATATCAGTGAAATTTATTATAGTACTTGTTAAGTTTGAACAAACAAAATTATCAAATTATAAAATAGTTATCAAAATTGAATCAAATTTATTTAATTGATTAATTAATTATTCAAAAAAATACAATAAAACTCATTGTTTTTCATTATTCGTTTTACTTGTTTGATCAAGAAATTTTAAAATAATTCAATTTAAATTAATAAATGTTACTCTATCGGAAGGATAAAACGTTGTATTGGGTTCGTTTTTAATGAATTTTATTCTCTCGAAAATTTGTAATTCTCGCTCGTGCCTCCCTCACATCGTAAACTTTTCCTTGAAAAATATTGAATTAATCACTTACACAATATATTAGTATTGTTTCGATTCTTCATACAACTTGTAGAATAAGAAATTTATAAAATGGAGCATTAAATCTATTAAAATTGAGAAGAACATTTTTTAAATGAAGTAAATGTCTTGATTTCGTGATTTTAAAAAAATTTTAAAATTGTAATAGCTCTTTTTCATACGTAAACAACTTTTTCATACGTAAACAACTGCTCACAAATAACATAGTGATGCCTAACATCCCAATTTTTTTAATATGTTTAAAATGCATGGATGCATAGAGAGAAAGCTTGTAGTTCCAGGGGATTTTATTTTTCGTTTTGCAGCATCACAATACTCCTGAAATTCAGATAATATGGTGGTCAGTTGTGGTTTTCGAAAGGTACCTATCTCCCTAAGAAATATTTAAACATCAGAAGGCTTACATTCCATCGCGGATTTGACAATACTAAAGCCGATAGACGGCAAATGCATTTAAGTAAAATTATCGGGTGATTGACATCTTTCTGAAGCCTGGTAAAAAATTGGTTGGTGCAACCATTTCAAAATAAGTTTTAATTTAAAACGATTCTACTATTAAATGTGTAAAATCCCACACTTTCCAAGTTTTTACCCGCTTTCACGTTTTATATGAAATATCCCGCAAACGGGAAAAAATTCCGCGATCTGGGAACATTGAGTTGTAGTCCCCGGTAGAAACCGAAATCTGGTTTCTATGAACAAATTTTTTCCATGAAGAATGGTATGATTTTTGGTGATTTTTTTGCTATTGTATACAGCAATTTTTTTTGCAATTTTCAACTTTCCAGTTTCGACTTATTTTAAAAAATGTCAATTTTTTCGTGGAAAAACGTTTTAAGAATCACTTGACATAGAACCCTATGAAATTCTGATATATTTCTATTCAACAAAACATTCTAAATATTGCTTTACCGCACAACTTACATAGTACTGCAAAAAGAATTTTGATAGCTTTGGAATGTTAAGGATCATAAAATAAATAATATTTTAGATTACAAATATGTACAAAGCATATTTAGAATGAATATACAAACATTTTCCTTCAAGTCTTTACTATGGAAAATCATACGTGATGCTGTATGTACGTCTAGATTTATTTTTCCCTAACTTTCTTGAGAAGAGGGTGTGGTAGATGGAAAACAATACTATTTTCGAAAATACAAAATAATTACTTGTTTAAGATTTACAGAATACTTCTAAATAAATATGCTTAGAGCATCCAATTAAAAGTTAACGAACGTTTGGAACGTTGTTTTAAATCCACACGTACTTAATGTTAGTAAGATTATTAAATAAAAACTAAATTTTGTATCAGTTTTCAAGACGTCCGTATTGTTTTTTATAATCAGTTTTATTTAATATTTCATTTGCAACATGAGCTCGGCAATAACAATGGAATGAGTTATGAAAAAGATGTAAAATATAATTGCAGCTGATCACTTTGTACACACTTAGCTGTAGTATAAGTGTTTTATAAACAATCTGTACATGAAAACGAAATGGGCTCTGATGAACCAGAAACTTCGAGGGATGAAATGAGGATCAAATGGATAGCGACGATACAAATTTAGATAGCGAATTTTATTTGGAAAAAGGTGACGAAAACTCAGTTAAATGCACAGTTAAGAATATTTTCAATGAAATTCAATCGCACGTACAAATAGAGATTCACGGAATCGGAGATACCCTCCCCATAAACATACATCTTATACAAATTTTATTTTTTGTTTGACAAGAAGGTTTTAGTATTTTGGATCCTTACCCTAAAACTTTTTCTATAGATGTGTGCCTGATTCTATACAAATCTTTGATTTTATGTTGAGAAACTGTTTTATATAATTCACGTTAATTATAAATTATCCTCAACACATTAATTTTAAAATAGTGATACGTTATTGCATAAATTAACTATAAATATGTTGTGAATTATATTTGAAATTTATTTTGCACTTTGGTTACATTAATTTTTACATAAAAATATTTTTGCTAATTATCAATATGTCAAGAACAAAATAATTTTAGTACTTCCCTTATTTTAAAAGAAAAATGTTCCGGAAAGACGAGTATTAATATAAAAAACTTAGTTCTATTTCTTATTACTAAAAAAAATATTAATTATTTGGTTTATATATGGGTGCTTCATACAATTAAACAAAAGGAAAAAATATCATATCCTTTCTTAAATTATTTTCAAAATTAACTAATCTACAAAAAAAGAAAACTATTTAAAAAAATTTTATCTAACTTTTGATATCAAAATGAAAATACATAACGACTACATAAAAAAATACGAATACATAGGTCACACATCAAAGCTTATTTTTTTCTTTTATAACAAACGGTAAACATTTTATTATACGACAAGAATATTTATTTTTGCAAACAAAAATTACCAGCAATTGAAACAAATTTTTATTTATCAAACTATAGCTAGAAATAAATGTTCAACATTGCTCATTCCTAATAGCCACTCTTTAATTTTTATGGTAAATTTATTTATGTTTTCACTCTCCTTTATCTGACTTGGTATTTTATTATAAAGATAGGCTCCATGGTAAATAAGAGACCGTCTAAAAAATTCCGAGTTGGCTTTGGTTGTATTACAAAGTTTTAAATTTCGCATGCCCCGAGCATGTGATTTAACTTTTAAATGGCCACTACGCTTATAGAATTCCTTCAAAGTTTTATATATATATAAGTTTCGGAGAGGTAGTATATTTGCATCTTTAAACAATGGATAGGAGTGTGTTCTTTTATTTTTTTTGTATATGACTCGCACAGCATGCTTTTGCAAGGTGATTAAAGGCTTCATGTTTGTTAAATAAGTTCCACCAAAAGCAATCAATCCATACTCTAGTTTAGAATGTACAAAAGAGAAATATACAATTTTTGATAATTTTTTTGAGTTTATACTTCGAATAAGATATAACTTTCGAATACCCAAAAAGAGGTCTTTTTTAAGTTTTTTAATGTGAGTTTTCCATGTTAGATTTGAATCCAAATCAAGTCCAAGGTATCGGAAGGTTTGAACCGTTTCGATTTTAATACAGTCCGTAGAGCAATCATTTTTTTTACAGTTAACTTTATGGTAAACATGATTTGCGCAAGGGATGTATTTTTTGGATATGTCAAAGTACATAATTTTTGTTTTCTCACTCAGGATCATAGAATGTAAATTAAACCATATCCTTAAGGTTTCAAGATCTTTGTTTATATTTATGTCTATATTCTCGCAATTTTTTCCTGCATAAACTATGGCCATGTCATCAGCAAAAGCAAAAATATCACCTTGTAAACCGATATTGAATATAGAATTTAAATAAATTAGAAAGAGAATAGGACCCAGAATTGATCCTTGTGGTACCCCTCTTCTAACTATGGCTATATCGCTCAATTCTCCGTTTACTTTTGTTTGCTGTGATCGATTTTGTAAATAGGATTTAAACCAATTAAACCCTATGCCCCGAATTCCAATGTTCCACATTTTATTCAATAAAATATTATGACAAAATAATGACAAATTATGACAATATTAAAATTTAATTTCAATTTTCTATATTTTCTCATCAGTTTTTATTTTGTCATCCATTTATTACAGTAGATTGAGGCATTTTATTTTAATCACTTTAATTATTTATAAAATATAATTAATTTTTCCGGAAACCAGACCGGATAAATTGTTTTAACAACAACATATTATATTTTAAATAATATAACATAAATTAATTAATATTAAATTATTATAAAAAAATATATTTTAAGCTTTTGCTTTCGTTAGTTGAAAATTGAAAATTATATAGAGATGTAAACGTTTTCGCGGAATTGCGGTTTTCTCCGCATATTTTTTCTTTTAAATTGACGTTGTCAATATGTTATGTATTCACTTCGGTTATGATTTAAATTTTACTACAAAACTATTAGATTTAAATATATAGACATGAAATGATTCGCTTATTACAATTAGCGTAGTAAAATAAACAAATATGATAAAAGTTGTTTTGTTTTTGTTGTGTAACATTTGTGTGAACTAATTAGATTTTGCGGTTAAAAAAAATCATTACTAGTTTACGTTGTACATATAACGCTAAAGTGTCGAGAAGAATAAAATTACAAGGGATGGAAAAATAGAAACAAAAGTTTTACTTGGGATTGATAAATTAATTAGTTTGTATGGCATGAAAGTGACATAATCTGGAATAGTTGTTAAGAAAAATATAACAACTATAATTAGTACTAACGTTACGTTTTTGAGTATAGAAGGTTAAGAGCTGGTATAATTCGTTCCTCCAAAACGTCAACACGTCTGGTGAAAACGAAAAAACGATATTAGCTTCTCTCACTCATTATACTCGTGTATATAGACCATTTAAATTGAGTCATTTCTATAACGTTTCGTATGCTGACCAAGAAAACATTAACTTTAATTGATTAAATACTAAACATGTGTGTGAAATTCAACTACTGTCTTCCCCCGAATATAAGAAACACTCCTTATATTTGAATGAGGTGTCATTTTGTTGCATTTATAAAGTTAATACGAAATTTTCGAATAAAAGAGCTTTCGAATAAAAGATCCATTCGAAAGCTCTTCTATTCGAAAATTTTATATCAACTTTTTAAATGTAAAAAAATGACACTTCATTCAAATATAAGGTCTAGTTCTTATATTCGGGGGAAGATTGTAGCCATAAAACTTGTAACGGATCCTTAATGGAGCAAACCCTCAAACTAGCTGAAGAAAAACAAATTGGCAAGACATGAAGAGAACTGAATGCGATTGTCCACAACAAGGTTACATGGCTCAATCTAGTAGACGCCCTATGCTTCTAAATTGGAGATAGAGGAAAAGAAACAAAAATCAAATTAAAATCACAGAGCCTCTAAGTCCTAGGATATAGGTTGTTCCTCCTTTTACTATTCCTGAACCGCATAACAGAATAAAAATCTGCCGTGGACCAAATACAATTATATTTATTGTGTAATCTTCTATTATAATTATTTTACCTAATTAAATTACATTTGTGGTTCAAATAATTACATATATTATAATATGAAAATAATATAGAAATAATTAGTTTGCTATAATGGAAACATAGAGCTTGGCTTTTCGAAACCTGTGCATCTATTTTCAAATTTATCTTTAGTAAGCTTCATACGCAAAAAAAAGCTGCTCACAAAATATTAAGCCTATTTAAGTGAGAAAATAAAGTAACCTGTTCCTGCACATTTTCTGTCAAGATACAAATTCTTTCTTTTACAATTCTGGCATTCAAGCAAGCGAACTGCATTCAGTTTTTTCCCTCTTTCTGACCACACACAATCTCAGCCATTTTCACAGCTGCTGGTTTAATCAAATCAAATCCTCACCAATAGTATACGATTTTTTGTTACAGGCTATTTAAAAGCTAGCATTTGATGCTGAACGTTGATCGGAGGTACAATACATTAATTTTGGAATCCTCGACGACTAAATTTAATTAAATTTAATGTTTCAGTTTTTATAAAAGTAAAATTAATTTTAATAATAATATTAATATATTCCTATTTTCTTATAATATAGTACATTATGATGCTAGGACGTAAAGCTAAAGATTTTGGACGTATGTGGAGTTTGCAAATCAAGGCACTAGCCGAGAGCACTAGCCCGGATTTTATGTCCAAAATAGCTTACGTCCGTGCGTCATATACTATATTTTATTCGCCGCTTGCAAAATAATTTAAAAAAAAATTGTTTATTCTAAATCAAGTTATTATAATTTTGCATAAATTTTGAAATGAAATATGTTGACTTTTGAGAAAATATTTGTTATCTTTTTCAAAATAATTGTATAACTATGACAACAAATAATAACAATAATTTTAATTGGATTGTGAGATTTTGAATTTAAAGGTTGCTTTTATAAAAATTTCTATTTTTTGTAGAATTTAAACAAATACAAATGTTTTTCACTCTTCTGGACGTCATAGTTAGTTTGTTTAGTCATAGTTAGACATCAAAATATATGGCTAAAAAGTGACACTTTACGGCCGTAAATCACAGTAATAAAGTACCACTTTAATATGTAGGCGAATACAAAATATATTAAAAATTTTCGTTTGTGGAAAAAACGTTTGTGACATGAAATGAAAATGCCCTATTGGTGTTGAATTTTAATATGAAATTTTGAATATGTATAAATAGAAAATTTTAATAATGTCCTTATTACCCCCAATAATTTCATTTTTACCCCATTTGGAGTAATTTGCCCCGGCTCCCAGACCGCTGGTCTAATAATATCAGTGCTTTTATTCAAAGCCATTGAATAGAAGTTAAGTTCTGTACACTGAAATTTAATTGAGTTCCAATCGATTATCCAATCCTCAATACGACTTGCAATAGTCTGGTGAGACAAACATATTCTCGAAATTTCTGTTTTCTTTAAAGGACAAATTCTTTCGAAACCATACTCAATGTGGAAACGGGTGGTCAAGCGGGCTCCAATAAAAAAGATTGGGGGTCATGGGTTTTACGACTCTACTCTATGAGAATTTGATCACAATTTGATATCAACTAAACTAAATATGGAGATGCTGGTGTTTTTTAAAGCAATCTACAATCTATGAATCTATGACGTATTTGGCACTAACAAAATGTGGTGTGGCAAGACCTTAAAATTCATTATAAATGGTTTCCATTGAAATTGCTTCATTGAACAAGATATAAATAAAGCTGCTGTGATCTCTTGAGAGAGAGTTGACCTCTAGTTTTCCAAAACAGCATAGAGACAATTAAGTAATAATCAGTTGCGTTTCGCAATCACATAAGCGCAAGAAATTCAAAAACTTTACGAGTGGTCCGGAACATGCATGTATTTTTAATAAACAAAAAACACGTTATAGTTCAACGAAAGAAGCAAAATTTGTAAAGCACAATTTGAGAGCAGGTCTAGTCAAAACCAATTCCTCAGGTACCGTAGAAAACGAAGGTGCCGTCTTCCGCAAAAATTTAAATAAGAATTAAAGCTTACTTATATGTTTCGTTTATACAAAGACAAAATTTCTTTCAGACAAAAAGACGATGGGCTCGATAACTGTGCCGTAAAATCAGGAGCTTGATAATTGAGTGAATCTTTCTGAGTGAATCCAGTTTCTGCTTCAGCTACCAAAAGAAAGTTTGGATCTTTATGTGTTGAATTTTCACAAAAAACGCACACATGGTTTAGCTCAAATATTCTTCTATAATACACTTTATTATGCTAAAACAGAATAGCTTGAAAAGATTGACAACATTTGCAGAATGTGCATGCATCAACTAGATTTTTGATATTTTGAAAAACTATTCATTTAACCAAGTCGAAGATAAAAATGTTATAAAGTTTATAAAAGAAAATGAAGTGCTTTACAATCCGTAACACAAAAATTTTAAAAACTTGTTCATGAAAGATTTCTTATGGAAGCAGACAGCTAAATGTTGGTAAATCAAGCAAGTGTAAGTGATATTTATTTCTACCATTAAACAGATCCACGATCCTTAAAATAATCTCTGTATTTTTCACGAATTTCTCTGACACTGCTATCAATTCTTCCTTGACCATAAGTTATGTCAGTGAAACATGGGTTTGAAGTTGTTTGTCGTATTTCATCAGTTGTAATGATTTCTGTTTCAACTTTATTTTATCGTAATATGTTATGATGAATAACACTTACAATAAGCATCTTCATTTAATGCATCATATTTTGAATATAGTATGTCCCTTTACAAGATTAGCTACATCAAATCTATTTAACTTATTATTTGATGTTAACGATCTGGAAGAAGGAGAATCTATCAAACTTTTGGAAGTTACTTACATTTTCAATCTTGCTAAGAACGCGGTTCAAAAATTATCAAGGGTCGTTTGTTTTTCAATAGCGAACAACTGCTATTGACATATAAATCGATTATTCTCCCCTGGAGAAATTTGATGAAACTTTCATACATGATTTGGATCTGTACGGAGAGGACTAATTAGCTTTCTGGCTGAATCGAGCGAATTGGAAACCTCAGTAACTTCAAACACCGATAACCAATTTTTATAAAACTTGGTAATTCGGTAATATTATTTATGTTGTCTTTTAATTGTAATAACTTAATGTAAGTATAACTAACTAAAATCTTTGTATTTTATATCAGTTATCAGATAAATTATATTTAATAGTCACGCTGTACATCAACGTTGTTAATTGTGTAATTTGCTATAAAAACAGTGAAAATTGTGGAATGATAGTTAGATTATCATTTAAAATTCCAAACATTTAATGTCTTAATAATTGTGATTTGTGAAAATCAAAGTTATGTTTTTGAACTATTGGTTCTGAATCCCAAATAAATATTTTAAAATCCAAATTCAATTTCAATCCTTTCAACGAATCCTTTAATCTCATTAATATGTATTACGTGAAGAACTAGAATTTTGTTTCATTTTAACTATACTACACATGTATTCTTCGTACATGTATGATTATAATAGATTATTTTCCAATTTTCCAATAATCCTAGACGCAAAAGAAATAAAATGAAAATCTAAAATTGAATCGATTTTCTATCATATAAAAATCTATGCCTCACCAGGTTTCACTGTACCAGAACAAAAAAATATCCAATCCTAAATATATAAAAAAAATCGAAATATGATGATTCAGATACACTTGATTTTGATATTGGGATAGAAATTCATATTTATACAAAATATGTACATTTAGAAAAAAAATTACAATTCATACTTGATTTTCCTAAATTTCATTTTAGTTGGATGACATTTGAATCGGTTTTCAAAATTAAAATAAAATTGATAAACTAGAGTTTTACGAATTAAAACTGTATCTTTTGTATGTTTTCGTATGTCTGCACTTAAAAATATGAATGACCTTTGGGTTTTACAGGTTGCACGAGGCACAACTTGTCCTGGCACGTAGATTCTACGGTCCATAGCGCCGTGTTCGAGTTTTGACTCATAACAACTACTCCACAAACCTTTCCGTAAGTTTAATGAAATCTAAAACAAACTGTATTGTCGACAGTTTGATTGTGCCAGCCTCTACAGTTTCAGAGTCAAAAATCCCAGCTCTGACACTAGAAATGGGCATACACACAAAAAGTGCTCCGAGTCCTCCTCTTCTTCACGTAAACACCCACACACAGGACTTTCACTGAGGCCCATGGTAAAAAGATGTTTATTTAGATGTCCATGTCCTGTAAGGAGGACACCGACCATAGTGCTGAGAGTTTTCCTCTTCAGACTTAAAAGAAAATTAAAATTTTTTCTCAAATGCTGATAAACATCTTACTTTGCCTGCATTAATGACGCATTCCACAAGCCTGTCATCTTGAGGTCGGCATCCACCTTTAATAGTGATAACGCAAACGTTTTGTATAATCCTAAGGCAGGTTCTGGACCTGAGTATTTCATGCCCGCTCCAGCCCTTGCAAGTTCATCCGATTTCATGTTGCCCGGAATGCCTCTATGACCTGGAACCCACCGCAAAGTGATATTGTTGTGTTGCGCTATTCTCCAAAGATTTTTCCTACACTCATTGAAGAGTTTGGATTTACCAGTGCTTTGATAGCTGTTTGGCTATCCGAATATATGCAGATTTTTTTTCCCTTGCAGATGCAGACGGTTTATAATATGCGTGTATTCATTGATGGCATACACCTTCGCTTGAAGAATAGTAAAAAACCGTCCAAGCGGAAATTTCTTGCTGGTTATGACATTATCTGCTTCCTGGTACACGCCGGCTCCTGCATCTCCATTCAACAGAGAGCCATCTGTATAGAAAACATAAATTTCACTGGAGGACCATTCGGACCAAGCTCCCTCAGATTCCTCTCTAGAAAAGATGACAAGTTCAGGGGGCTTCTCAAAGCTATATACTTTGGCCATGACATCACTATGCATATCTATTTCGGGAAAATCTGTCCGTAGTCTATCAAGTATGTGAGCATGACCGCAAGTTTTCCCTCTGTTTACCCACGTTCCTGCCACATGTAGTCAGTCGACAGCCCTTTTAGCCACGTACTCTACATGTAGATGTAAAGAAGCAAGACCCAAATGGCCCTTAACGACAGTGTTGGTGTGGTACGCATTGAGCCACTAATGCCTACATATGCCAATCTCTGTATTTTATTTAACCTAGCACGGACGTATTGTTTCTCCGTCTTTGGCCACCAGACAACACATGCAAAAACAAGTGTTGGTCTGATTATTGCTATGTATATCCATAGGATAATTTTGGGACTAAGGCCTCAATAACGACTGACGGCATTGCCAAAAAGAAATAACAGCTTTATAAATTTTTTTTGTTAAATGAGTATTCCAATTTAACCTTTTGTCGAGAATAATGCCTAGAAACTTAACCTCATCTGAGTAGCTTAACTGCATACTAAAAAGGTACAGAATTAGTGTTGCAGGCACTTTTCTCTTGTTGGTAAATAAAACTACCTGTGATTTGGAAGGATGGACTGAAAGTTCTTGTTTCCCACACCACTCTTCAACCGCCTTCAGTGAATTTTGCATCAGATCCACCTGAGTGCGCAGGTCTTTTCCAATTGCCAGAATGGCATTATCATCAGCGTAACCCTGAGAATAGGGTCCCGATTGATTCAGTCTTAAGAAAACTTTCAACTACCAAAGTCCACAGAAGAGGTGACAGAATACCACCCTATGGACAACCTCGTTTAATTGAAACTGAAACAGTAGTATTACCCATTTCAACAAAGGCAATGCGGCAGCTCAACATAGAAACAATCCAATTTGAGATAGTGCTACTAATTCTATGTAGCGATGCCGCATTCCGGATTGATTCGAAGGTGATATTATCAAAAGCACCTTCTTTATCTAAAAACACCCAATGGAAGTGGCATCCAGTGCTCTTTCAATTTTAGTAACCAAATGATGCGAAGCGGTTTCTACCGATTTCCCAATCTGGTATGCATGCTGATTGGTACTTAGTGGAAACGCTGGTAAGGCGGGGTCCCTATATAACGGTCAACCAGTATTTCCAGAGTTTTGAGGACAAAGGAGTTCAGACGTATTGGCCGAAATGACTTGGCTTCACTATATTTGGTTTTACCTGGTTTTGGTATGCAAACAACTCTAGCTTTCCACCTCGCTTTTGGAACATAGTCATATGCTAGACATGCCTTAATTCAACAGTGATTTAATCAGGTATTGCACATTATTCTGTAGCATGCATGGAAAGATTCCACCAGGACCAGGCGATTTAAAGGGTTTGAAGGCATCTATGGCCCATCTAAGAAACCTTATGTTCACCACATTCTCAGCCATGATCCAACTACCTTTATTTGGAGTTGCAGTTACTAGTTTTTTCATCTCAGCAGTACTGTTATCCGGAAAATGTGTACAATGCAGATGTTTGTTTCTTCCGCAGATTCCGTATACCTAACAGTTGGCATAAGCAATAAGCCCGGTTGGTATTTGGGCGTACATAATAATAATACAAACTTGATCGATAGTAGAATGCAATTTTTTATAACACATGCACAAAAAATATCTAATTTTGTTCTAAAATAAAATAAACGAAAAATACATATGTCGCACATATGCCTGCAAAATATTTTTTGTAACACATGCACAAAAAATATTCAATTTTCTACTAGAATAGAATAAAAGAAAAATCTACTTTTCCGCACATATGACCACAAAATATTTTGAATGCCTGGCACGCACGCCGCCTGCATGTGAGATTTGTAGTTAAATCTATCCTAAATATAATATTTTTATAGTACTAATATATCAAAATAATAATTTAAATAACTTACCATTTAGTAAAAACAACTTAAACACAACCCAAAGTCATTTGAATTGCAAGAAAAATTTTTTACAACAACAACATCAATTATTTTGGTTTTTCGAAAAAAAACAGTTGTCAAAATTGTAAACAGCTGTTACTTGGATTAATATGCTTTTTAAAAATCCGTAGTTGGATTATTATGTTTATTTTTTCGAGCTAGTATAATTTACAACTATTACAACAAAGATGGCGCACTTTAATTATTTAAATATCTTAAATTAGTTTATAACTTTGTTAAATAAATGATTAAATTAACAATTAAATAAATATTTATAAATTTTATGTATTTGTTACAAAAAATAGTGTGTATTACTAGTGCAAATGCGTTTTCCAAACGCGAGTGATTCTAACTCTTGTTTGGAAAACGCAATCGCACTAGTAATACAATCTACTAAATTTCATTCTTCGAATTTAGTATTTTGTGTAGTTAAGAGTTAATAGTATATGTTAAACATCAAAACAAGCACACAAAATACTTTTTGTGTTGACAGTATATTTTGATTATAAACTAAAAACGCCTCTTCATATGAGATTTGAAACTTTAAATCGTTATAAAGCTGTATGTCAATGACACATTACATACAGTAGTAAAAATTAGCAATCAATAATTTATCTATTGCAATAAGATTAATGATTTAACTAAATTAACATATATTCAAAACAACTTAAACGCAACCCAAAATAATCTGACTTGCAAGAAATAACAATTACTTTGAGTTTTCAAAATATAAACCAATTGTCAAGATATTTTCAGTACAAAGCTTTAAGTGGATGACAATGTTTTTTAAAATTTCGAAATTTTTTGGTAGCCATTGCTATGTTTATATTATACCCTATAAAGGGGACCGCACAAATACCATGTGCACATATATATGTTATAACAAAAATATGAATTTTGTCGTAACAATTTTGGATACTTGCAATTTTTTCAGTACTTTTTCAGCTCTTTTTCAGCCCTTTTTCAGTCCTTTTTAGTCCTTTTTTAGTCCTTCTTCAGTCTTTTCTCAGTCCGTTTTCAGTGCTTTTTCAGTCATTTTTCACAACTTTTACAGTCCTTTTTCAGTTCTTTTTCAGTCATTTTCACCCCCTTTTCAGTCCTTTTTCAGTCCTTTTTCAGTCCTTTTTCAGCCTTTTTTCAGTCCTTTTTCAGACCTTTTTACAGTCATTTCTCAGTCCTTTTTCAATCCTTTTTCAGTCCTTTTCTCAGTCCTTTTTCAATCCTTTTTCAGTCTTTTTCAGTCCTTTTCAGTTTTTTTTCAGTCTTTTTCACTAGTTTTTCAGTTCTTTTTCAGTCATCTTGCAGTCCTTTTTCGGTCCTTGTTCAGTCCTTTTTCAGTCCTTTTTCAGACATTTTTCAGTGCTTTTTCAGTGTCTCTTTTTAGTCTTTTCTCAGTCCTTTTTCAATCCATTTTCAGTCTTTTTCAGTCCTTTTCAGTCTTTTTTCAGTCTTTTTCACTCGGTTTTCATTCCTTTTTCAGTCCTTTTTCAGTAATTTTTATCTCATTTTCCGCACGAGATGATCATCATTAATCTTATATCTGTAAATTTAAGTGTAATAGTGTTGCGTAATAAACCTGTAAATTTCTTATTACTTCGCCCTTTCAAACAGCAGTTCTCACCGCAACTCTTTTAGTTTCAATAATTTCCATCAATGCAAGTTCTTCAGAAGCTCATTGTTCCTTAATTTTACATAAAATATTAATGAAGAGTTGAATAAAGGTTACAACTCTTACCAACTTGTGTAATTAAAACTGATCCTGTTGTCACTAACAGGAAGCAAAAGGGGCTGCGTGCCAAACGAGGTTTTATTTCGGCGAGATCCAGCCATGTGTGTTCGAGAAGTAATTTCTTCCAGTTTAGTACAAATATTTTCACATGCGTGCAAACTAATCTGTGTAAACGGATTTAAATAAATGTAGCACTCACCCATGATTGCACCGGATCCAACCTTCCAACCTTCATGCCTACGAAAAATATCAATATGTCATCAAGCAATTAACTATGATATAATAATAATGAACAATCATTTTTCTCATTGCTGAGCCAATAGACCAGACGATTGTTGTATAGGTAAAAATTGATGCTATACTAATAATAATTATCGTTTATGCCCAAGGCTGGCGATTGGTGTGTAAAAAAATCGAATACGCCGTTATACCAAAATTAATAGTGGTGAGTTGAATACTATCAAAACGCAATCAGCCGCATGAAAGCAAACAGCGAGTGGTAAATAAAATTATGTACCAAAATTGTAATTCCCAAAATTACAATGCATTCATATGATTATGACTGCCACCCAACTATCGATTTAGAAAATGGTGGTTTTCAGGATCACCTAGCTTAAATCATTATTTATAACCAAAACACGAAAATCATCTCTACACAAAATGGCAGATTTATATATAATCAATTTTTAGTATTCAAAGTTATTAATATTTGCGGTTGATAGTGAAAATCACTCTTGATTATTCACTGACATCATGCCTAATATTCTTATAATAAAATCATTTGTACAGATAATCGGTAAAATTCTCGATAAGATTATTGTTATTCAGTAAAGTTACCACTAAAAGGTGGAATTTGAATTTTTTCGTAATACAAGTTCGGACTATGAACTCGTTGGATTATTGATGGAAAAGGAAAAATCATTGGATATAGCTAGCTTATGAATTTAGTTTTTCAAAATTGAAACCACCAAATAATAGCTTGCCTCAAAGTCTCTCATTTCTGATATTATAACATCTTGTTTATGAAAAACTAGGGCTTTTCTTTTAGAATATTGATTTGGTTTACATATCCGGCTCAAAGGACCAAATGACTATTGAAAAAGATCATTTTTAAAATTGATAAACTAAAAGTCCCAATATGCTACGAAGCAACTATCCCTGAAATAGTTTCTGGTATCTTTGGTGGGTTGGTGTTTTGCCGATTCTACGCTGTCGATATAATTGTTCTTCTCTCTACACAGAACAATTAGTTTGTTTTGCGAGAGAGAAAAAACCTCACTTTCCTTATTTTTTTATGTGTGCTTGGACACATAGTATAATCAAATTAGAAAAATTTAAATCTTTTTTCAAATTTATGGCGAAATTAGTCAATTTTTGTAAATTTTTATAGTAACATTTATTAGTGTAACTTAAATTTAAAAAAAATTAAAAAAACAAATTTTTGAAACGCAGAAATTTAAATTCACAAACAACCACAAATTCAAAACAAAACTTTTCTGCTAATGGGGTGAGCGAAATATTTTTTTAATGAAATAATTATATATTTGATGTGGTTGGTGATGGTCTTGGTTCTTCTGACTTTTGTGGTCGTCAGAGTCCTTATTCTTTGCCTATTTGAGTCCGTCGTTTTTTATTAAAACTTTTGCATGCAATTCAGCCGTTGTGATGGGCTGAGGAGACGAACTCACAAACTGAGACAAGTTGGAATTTTCTTAAGACACGCGACTCTTCGGATGTTCCTGATTCTGGTTCTACTATCAGGAATGCCGGAACCGTTAATCAGGAACCGTTAATCATCTTTCTGAGTCAAAAGAAAACACTTATCTGTATTTATCCATTTTTTTGTTATTGAGAAAATAGTTGAATTTTATTTGTGGTTTATACAAGTTATAAAGTTTATCAATTTATACGACATTCAAACTCATTTATAATTCATAATTTTTGCATGTTCTGTTATTTATTTCTTATCTTATTGTTTTTTGTTCCTCTGCAATCCTATTCGATTAGTTCATTTGTTATGAAAATTGTTTGAACCTCTTTTTTATTTATTTTCTCGATTTTCGAAAATTTAATCATTTGTTTCTTGGATTGCTTGTTTATTTCTTTGTGATAGAAATATCTAGTCCATGATCGAAAGGTCTCTAATCAAGTCTAAGTGTTTTACCCATAACTTTAATTACCATCCATCAACACCTCCGTTTTTGAAAGGAAGGCGATATGGTTGATAAATCATATTCGAATCGATTGATATCGAATCATATACATACTAAACTGAGTGAATCACAAGACAATTTATCTTCTGCGATTGTCGAATCAACCCCAAGATAAAATGTTTATTTAGAAAATGTTTTATTTGTATATAATCTAACGGTATTCTAACTCATTTTAATAAACAATCAAAATTAAAAATCAAAACGCCCTTTACGTTCCACAATTTAAATATTTATACATTGTCGCATTTAAAATATTTTCAATATCAACATAAATATTACCGAAAACAAACAACCAAAAAATCCAATCAAACATAAAATAAATTAAATAAATTCCGAAAAAGGTTTTTCTTGCTGAACACTGAATATAAATAAATATTCAAATTTATTAAAACAAGCAAAAAAAAAAAAATTATAAAAATATATTTTTCAATTCCTTTCGTAAATTATTATTATTTTTTATTCCGTTGAATCTCTAAAACCCAATTAATTTTTTTTCCTACTTCAACTGCTGCTACTGCTGCTTCCTCCTATTCCATAGACGATATGAACACTATAAGAAATGAAAATGTTTTGAAAGAAAAAATATTTTCGGTAGGAAGAAAAACAAAACAATATTAAATTTCTTTTATTTTCACATATTTTCTTTGTTTTTTTCCGAATATCACAAGAAATATTTGTTTTTCATTTTGGATTTTGAGATCAATTAAACTCAAGTAAGTAAAGAAGTAATTGGAATATTTTCAATTCAAAGGTATGGTTTTGAAGTTTCTCAGAAAAAAACTACAATTCACATTTTACGTGTTTCGGATCGGATTCGAACCTACCCTCGTCAGTGCCCGGCTCGAATCTTTGGGCAGACACGCTATCGATTACGCCGTTGAGGCGATGACTATTTCAAAGTTGAAACTTCTTTATCACTTATTTATTTTACTTAAGTTGAATTTTTCCACTGTCATTAGACTCCATATTATGGAAATGATTTTACATTATATGGGATTTTTTGCATTAAATTTCTAGACAATACTTTGTGTGAATTCATAGAATGGGGAACATTTCTATTCTAATTAACATCCTAAGTCACGATTGTATAGTCATTATTGATTGTTTCTAATCAATGTGAAATCAATGGCTGACACTTGGTCAATTTGTAGTTCTATATGTATTAACATTAGACTACATTAAGGGAATTCAAATTTTATTTTGGATTTTGAGATCAATTAAACTCAAGTAAGTAAAGAAGTAATTGGAATATTTTCAATTCAAAGGTATGGTTTTGAAGTTTCTCAGAAAAAAACTACAATTCACATTTTACGTGTTTCGGATCGGATTCGAACCTACCCTCGTCAGTGCCCGGCTCGAATCTTTGGGCAGACACGCTATCGATTACGCCGTTGAGGCGATGACTATTTCAAAGTTGAAACTTCTTTATCACTTATTTATTTTACTTAAGTTGAATTTTTCCACTGTCATTAGACTCCATATTATGGAAATGATTTTACATTATATGGGATTTTTTGCATTAAATTTCTAGACAATACTTTGTGTGAATTCATAGAATGGGGAACATTTCTATTCTAATTAACATCCTAAGTCACGATTGTATAGTCATTATTGATTGTTTCTAATCAATGTGAAATCAATGGCTGACACTTGGTCAATTTGTAGTTCTATATGTATTAACATTAGACTACATTAAGGGAATTCAAATTTTATTTTGGATTTTGAGATCAATTAAACTCAAGTAAGTAACGAAGTAATTGGAATATTTTCAATTCAAAGGTATGGTTTTGAAGTTTCTCAGAAAAAAACTACAATTCACATTTTACGTGTTTCGGATCGGATTCGAACCTACCCTCGTCAGTGCCCGGCTCGAATCTTTGGGCAGACACGCTATCGATTACGCCGTTGAGGCGATGACTATTTCAAAGTTGAAACTTCTTTATCACTTATTTATTTTACTTAAGTTGAATTTTTCCACTGTCATTAGACTCCATATTATGGAAATGATTTTACATTATATGGGATTTTTTGCATTAAATTTCTAGACAATACTTTGTGTGAATTCATAGAATGGGGAACATTTCTATTCTAATTAACATCCTAAGTCACGATTGTATAGTCATTATTGATTGTTTCTAATCAATGTGAAATCAATGGCTGACACTTGGTCAATTTGTAGTTCTATATGTATTAACATTAGACTACATTAAGGGAATTCAAATTTTATTTTGGATTTTGAGATCAATTAAACTCAAGTAAGTAAAGAAGTAATTGGAATATTTTCAATTCAAAGGTATGGTTTTGAAGTTTCTCAGAAAAAAAACTACAATTCACATTTTACGTGTTTCGGATCGGATTCGAACCTACCCTCGTCAGTGCCCGGCTCGAATCTTTGGGCAGACACGCTATCGATTACGCCGTTGAGGCGATGACTATTTCAAAGTTGAAACTTCTTTATCACTTATTTATTTTACTTAAGTTGAATTTTTCCACTGTCATTAGACTCCATATTATGGAAATGATTTTACATTATATGGGATTTTTTTGCATTAAATTTCTAGACAATACTTTGTGTGAATTCATAGAATGGGGAACATTTCTATTCTAATTAACATCCTAAGTCACGATTGTATAGTCATTATTGATTGTTTCTAATCAATGTGAAATCAATGGCTGACACTTGGTCAATTTGTAGTTCTATATGTATTAACATTAGACTACATTAAGGGAATTCAAATTTTATTTTGGATTTTGAGATCAATTAAACTCAAGTAAGTAAAGAAGTAATTGGAATATTTTCAATTCAAAGGTATGGTTTTGAAGTTTCTCAGAAAAAAACTACAATTCACATTTTACGTGTTTCGGATCGGATTCGAACCTACCCTCGTCAGTGCCCGGCTCGAATCTTTGGGCAGACACGCTATCGATTACGCCGTTGAGGCGATGACTATTTCAAAGTTGAAACTTCTTTATCACTTATTTATTTTACTTAAGTTGAATTTTTCCACTGTCATTAGACTCCATATTATGGAAATGATTTTACATTATATGGGATTTTTTGCATTAAATTTCTAGACAATACTTTGTGTGAATTCATAGAATGGGGAACATTTCTATTCTAATTAACATCCTAAGTCACGATTGTATAGTCATTATTGATTGTTTCTAATCAATGTGAAATCAATGGCTGACACTTGGTCAATTTGTAGTTCTATATGTATTAACATTAGACTACATTAAGGGAATTCAAATTTTATTTTGGATTTTGAGATCAATTAAACTCAAGTAAGTAAAGAAGTAATTGGAATATTTTCAATTCAAAGGTATGGTTTTGAAGTTTCTCAGAAAAAAACTACAATTCACATTTTACGTGTTTCGGATCGGATTCGAACCTACCCTCGTCAGTGCCTGGCTCGAATCTTTGGGCAGACACGCTATCGATTACGCCGTTGAGGCGATGACTATTTCAAAGTTGAAACTTCTTTATCACTTATTTATTTTACTTAAGTTGAATTTTTCCACTGTCATTAGACTCCATATTATGGAAATGATTTTACATTATATGGGATTTTTTGCATTAAATTTCTAGACAATACTTGTGAAGAAGAACTTGTGTGAATTCATAGAATGGGGAACATTTCTATTCTAATTAACAGTCACGATTGTATAGTCATTATTGATTGTTTCTAATCAATGTGAAATCAATGGCTGACACTTGGTCAATTTGTAGTTCTATATGTATTAACATTAGACTACATTAAGGGAATTCAAATTTTATTTTGGATTTTGAGATCAATTAAACTCAAGTAAGTAAAGAAGTAATTGGAATATTTTCAATTCAAAGGTATGGTTTTGAAGTTTCTCAGAAAAAAACTACAATCCACATTTTACGTGTTTCGGATCGGATTCGAACCTACCCTCGTCAGTGCCCGGCTCGAATCTTTGGGCAGACACGCTATCGATTACGCCGTTGAGGCGATGACTATTTCAAAGTTGAAACTTCTTTATCACTTATTTATTTTACTTAAGTTGAATTTTTCCACTGTCATTAGACTCCATATTATGGAAATGATTTTACATTATATGGGATTTTTTGCATTAAATTTCTAGACAATACTTTGTGTGAATTCATAGAATGGGGAACATTTCTATTCTAATTAACATCCTAAGTCACGATTGTATAGTCATTATTGATTGTTTCTAATCAATGTGAAATCAATGGCTGACACTTGGTCAATTTGTAGTTCTATATGTATTAACATTAGACTACATTAAGGGAATTCAAATTTTATTTTGGATTTTGAGATCAATTAAACTCAAGTAAGTAAAGAAGTAATTGGAATATTTTCAATTCAAAGGTATGGTTTTGAAGTTTCTCAGAAAAAAACTACAATTCACATTTTACGTGTTTCGGATCGGATTCGAACCTACCCTCGTCAGTGCCCGGCTCGAATCTTTGGGCAGACACGCTATCGATTACGCCGTTGAGGCGATGACTATTTCAAAGTTGAAACTTCTTTATCACTTATTTATTTTACTTAAGTTGAATTTTTCCACTGTCATTAGACTCCATATTATGGAAATGATTTTACATTATATGGGATTTTTTGCATTAAATTTCTAGACAATACTTTGTGTGAATTCATAGAATGGGGAACATTTCTATTCTAATTAACATCCTAAGTCACGATTGTATAGTCATTATTGATTGTTTCTAATCAATGTGAAATCAATGGCTGACACTTGGTCAATTTGTAGTTCTATATGTATTAACATTAGACTACATTAAGGGAATTCAAATTTTATTTTGGATTTTGAGATCAATTAAACTCAAGTAAGTAAAGAAGTAATTGGAATATTTTCAATTCAAAGGTATGGTTTTGAAGTTTCTCAGAAAAAAACTACAATTCACATTTTACGTGTTTCGGATCGGATTCGAACCTACCCTCGTCAGTGCCCGGCTCGAATCTTTGGGCAGACACGCTATCGATTACGCCGTTGAGGCGATGACTATTTCAAAGTTGAAACTTCTTTATCACTTATTTATTTTACTTAAGTTGAATTTTTCCACTGTCATTAGACTCCATATTATGGAAATGATTTTACATTATATGGGATTTTTTGCATTAAATTTCTAGACAATACTTTGTGTGAATTCATAGAATGGGGAACATTTCT
The DNA here is from genome assembly GCA_963693315.1 of Diogma glabrata. Classification (NCBI taxonomy): domain Eukaryota; kingdom Metazoa; phylum Arthropoda; class Insecta; order Diptera; family Cylindrotomidae; genus Diogma; species Diogma glabrata. Next base: position 57,423,492 of record OY856188.1, read on the forward strand.
ATTCTAATTAACATCCTAAGTCACGATTGTATAGTCATTATTGATTGTTTCTAATCAATGTGAAATCAATGGCTGACACTTGGTCAATTTGTAGTTCTATATGTATTAACATTAGACTACATTAAGGGAATTCAAATTTTATTTTGGATTTTGAGATCAATTAAACTCAAGTAAGTAAAGAAGTAATTGGAATATTTTCAATTCAAAGGTATGGTTTTGAAGTTTCTCAGAAAAAAACTACAATTCACATTTTACGTGTTTCGGATCGGATTCGAACCTACCCTCGTCAGTGCCCGGCTCGAATCTTTGGGCAGACACGCTATCGATTACGCCGTTGAGGCGATGACTATTTCAAAGTTGAAACTTCTTTATCACTTATTTATTTTACTTAAGTTGAATTTTTCCACTGTCATTAGACTCCATATTATGGAAATGATTTTACATTATATGGGATTTTTTGCATTAAATTTCTAGACAATACTTTGTGTGAATTCATAGAATGGGGAACATTTCTATTCTAATTAACATCCTAAGTCACGATTGTATAGTCATTATTGATTGTTTCTAATCAATGTGAAATCAATGGCTGACACTTGGTCAATTTGTAGTTCTATATGTATTAACATTAGACTACATTAAGGGAATTCAAATTTTATTTTGGATTTTGAGATCAATTAAACTCAAGTAAGTAAAGAAGTAATTGGAATATTTTCAATTCAAAGGTATGGTTTTGAAGTTTCTCAGAAAAAAACTACAATTCACATTTTACGTGTTTCGGATCGGATTCGAACCTACCCTCGTCAGTGCCCGGCTCGAATCATTGGGCAGACACGCTATCGATTACGCCGTTGAGGCGATGACTATTTCAAAGTTGAAACTTCTTTATCACTTATTTATTTTACTTAAGTTGAATTTTTCCACTGTCATTAGACTCCATATTATGGAAATGATTTTACATTATATGGGATTTTTTGCATTAAATTTCTAGACAATACTTTGTGTGAATTCATAGAATGGGGAACATTTCTATTCTAATTAACATCCTAAGTCACGATTGTATAGTCATTATTGATTGTTTCTAATCAATGTGAAATCAATGGCTGACACTTGGTCAATTTGTAGTTCTATATGTATTAACATTAGACTACATTAAGGGAATTCAAATTTTATTTTGGATTTTGAGATCAATTAAACTCAAGTAAGTAAAGAAGTAATTGGAATATTTTCAATTCAAAGGTATGGTTTTGAAGTTTCTCAGAAAAAAACTACAATTCACATTTTACGTGTTTCGGATCGGATTCGAACCTACCCTCGTCAGTGCCCGGCTCGAATCTTTGGGCAGACACGCTATCGATTACGCCGTTGAGGCGATGACTATTTCAAAGTTGAAACTTCTTTATCACTTATTTATTTTACTTAAGTTGAATTTTTCCACTGTCATTAGACTCCATATTATGGAAATGATTTTACATTATATGGATTTTTTGCATTAAATTTCTAGACAATACTTTGTGTGAATTCATAGAATGGGGAACATTTCTATTCTAATTATCATCCTAAGTCACGATTGTATAGTCATTATTGATTGTTTCTAATCAATGTGAAATCAATGGCTGACACTTGGTCAATTTGTAGTTTCTATATGTATTAACATTAGACTACATTAAGGGAATTCAAATTTTATTTGGATTTTGAGATCAATTAAACTCAAGTAAGTAAAGAAGTAATTGGAATATTTTCAATTCAAAGGTATGGTTTTGAAGTTTCTCAGAAAAAAACTACAATTCACATTTTACGTGTTTCGGATCGGATTCGAACCTACCCTCGTCAGTGCCCGGCTCGAATCTTTGGGCAGACACGCTATCGATTACGCCGTTGAGGCGATGACTATTTCAAAGTTGAAACTTCTTTATCACTTATTTATTTTACTTAAGTTGAATTTTTCCACTGTCATTAGACTCCATATTATGGAAATGATTTTACATTATATGGGATTTTTTTGCATTAAAATTTCTAGACAATACTTTGTGTGAATTCATAGAATGGGAACATTTCTATTCTAATTAACATCCTAAGTCACGATTGTATAGTCATTATTGATTGTTTCTAATCAATGTGAAATCAATGGCTGACACTTGGTCAATTTGTAGTTCTATATGTATTAACATTAGACTACATTAAGGGAATTCAAATTTTATTTTGGATTTTGAGATCAATTAAACTCAAGTAAGTAAAGAAGTAATTGGAATATTTTCAATTCAAAGGTATGGTTTTGAAGTTTCTCAGAAAAAAAACTACAATTCACATTTTACGTGTTTCGGATCGGATTCGAACCTACCCTCGTCAGTGCCCGGCTCGAATCTTTGGGCAGACACGCTATCGATTACGCCGTTGAGGCGATGACTATTTCAAAGTTGAAACTTCTTTATCACTTATTTATTTTACTTAAGTTGAATTTTTCCACTGTCATTAGACTCCATATTATGGAAATGATTTTACATTATATGGGATTTTTTGCATTAAATTTCTAGACAATACTTTGTGTGAATTCATAGAATGGGGAACATTTCTATTCTAATTAACATCCTAAGTCACGATTGTATAGTCATTATTGATTGTTTCTAATCAATGTGAAATCAATGGCTGACACTTGGTCAATTTGTAGTTCTATATGTATTAACATTAGACTACATTAAGGGAATTCAAATTTTATTTTGGATTTTGAGATCAATTAAACTCAAGTAAGTAAAGAAGTAATTGGAATATTTTCAATTCAAAGGTATGGTTTTGAAGTTTCTCAGAAAAAAACTACAATTCACATTTTACGTGTTTCGGATCGGATTCGAACCTACCCTCGTCAGTGCCCGGCTCGAATCTTTGGGCAGACACGCTATCGATTACGCCGTTGAGGCGATGACTATTTCAAAGTTGAAACTTCTTTATCACTTATTTATTTTACTTAAGTTGAATTTTTCCACTGTCATTAGACTCCATATTATGGAAATGATTTTACATTATATGGGATTTTTTGCATTAAATTTCTAGACAATACTTTGTGTGAATTCATAGAATGGGGAACATTTCTATTCTAATTAACATCCTAAGTCACGATTGTATAGTCATTATTGATTGTTTCTAATCAATGTGAAATCAATGGCTGACACTTGGTCAATTGTAGTTCTATATGTATTAACATTAGACTACATTAAGGGAATTCAAATTTTATTTTGGATTTTGAGATCAATTAAACTCAAGTAAGTAAAGAAGTAATTGGAATATTTTCAATTCAAAGGTATGGTTTTGAAGTTTCTCAGAAAAAAACTACAATTCACATTTTACGTGTTTCGGATCGGATTCGAACCTACCCTCGTCAGTGCCCGGCTCGAATCTTTGAATACATATAGAACTACAAATTGACCAAGTGTCAGCCATTGATTTCACATTGATTAGAAACAATCAATAATGACTATACAATCGTGACTTAGGATGTTAATTAGAATAGAAATGTTCCCCATTCTATGAATTCACACAAAGTATTGTCTAGAAATTTAATGCAAAAAATCCCATATAATGTAAAATCATTTCCATAATATGGAGTCTAATGACAGTGGAAAAATTCAACTTAAGTAAAATAAATAAGTGATAAAGAAGTTTCAACTTTGAAATAGTCATCGCCTCAACGGCGTAATCGATAGCGTGTCTGCTTCCAAAGATTCGAGCCGGGCACTGACGAGGGTAGGTTCGAATCCGATCCGAAACAACACGTAAAATGTGAATTGTAGTTTTTTTCTGAGAAACTTCAAAACCATACCTTTGAATTGAAAATATTCCAATTACTTCTTTACTTACTTGAGTTTAATTGATCTCAAAATCCAAATAAAATTTGAATTCCCTTAATGTAGTCTAATGTTAATACATATAGAACTACACAAATTGACCAAGTGTCAGCCATTGATTTCACATTGATTAGAAACAATCAATAATGACTATACAATCGTGACTTAGGATGTTAATTAGAATAGAAATGTTCCCCATTCTATGAATTCACACAAAGTATTGTCTAGAAATTTAATGCAAAAAATCCCCATATAATGTAAAATCATTTCCATAATATGGAGTCTAATGACAGTGGAAAAATTCAACTTAAGTAAAATAAATAAGTGATAAAGAAGTTTCAACTTTGAAATAGTCATCGCCTCAACGGCGTAATCGATAGCGTGTCTGCCCAAAGATTCGAGCCGGGCACTGACGAGGGTAGGTTCGAATCCGATCCGAAACACGTAAAATGTGAATTGTAGTTTTTTTTCTGAGAAACTTCAAAACCATACCTTTGAATTGAAAATATTCCAATTACTTCTTTACTTACTTGAGTTTAATTGATCTCAAAATCCAAAATAAAATTTGAATTCCCTTAATGTAGTCTAATGTTAATACATATAGAACTACAAATTGACCAAGTGTCAGCCATTGATTTCACATTGATTAGAAACAATCAATAATGACTATACAATCGTGACTTAGGATGTTAATTAGAATAGAACTGTTCCCCATTCTATGAATTCACACAAAGTATTGTCTAGAAATTTAATGCAAAAAATCCCATATAATGTAAAATCATTTCCATAATATGGAGTCTAATGACAGTGGAAAAATTCAACTTAAGTAAAATAAATAAGTGATAAAGAAGTTTCAACTTTGAAATAGTCATCGCCTCAACGGCGTAATCGATAGCGTGTCTGCCCAAAGATTCGAGCCGGGCACTGACGAGGGTAGGTTCGAATCCGATCCGAAACACGTAAAATGTGAATTGTAGTTTTTTTCTGAGAAACTTCAAAACCATACCTTTGAATTGAAAATATTCCAATTACTTCTTTACTTACTTGAGTTTAATTGATCTCAAAATCCAAAATAAAATTTGAATTCCCTTAATGTAGTCTAATGTTAATACATATAGAACTACAAATTGACCAAGTGTCAGCCATTGATTTCACATTGATTAGAAACAATCAATAATGACTATACAATCGTGACTTAGGATGTTAATTAGAATAGAAATGTTCCCCATTCTATGAATTCACACAAAGTATTGTCTAGAAATTTAATGCAAAAAATCCCATATAATGTAAAATCATTTCCATAATATGGAGTCTAATGACAGTGGAAAAATTCAACTTAAGTAAAATAAATAAGTGATAAAGAAGTTTCAACTTTGAAATAGTCATCGCCTCAACGGCGTAATCGATAGCGTGTCTGCCCAAAGATTCGAGCCGGGCACTGACGAGGGTAGGTTCGAATCCGATCCGAAACACGTAAAATGTGAATTGTAGTTTTTTTCTGAGAAACTTCAAAACCATACCTTTGAATTGAAAATATTCCAATTACTTCTTTACTTACTTGAGTTTAATTGATCTCAAAATCCAAAATAAAATTTGAATTCCCTTAATGTAGTCTAATGTTAATACATATAGAACTACAAATTGACCAAGTGTCAGCCATTGATTTCACATTGATTAGAAACAATCAATAATGACTATACAATCGTGACTTAGGATGTTAATTAGAATAGAAATGTTCCCCATTCTATGAATTCACACAAAGTATTGTCTAGAAATTTAATGCAAAAAATCCCATATAATGTAAAATCATTTCCATAATATGGAGTCTAATGACAGTGGAAAAATTCAACTTAAGTAAAATAAATAAGTGATAAAGAAGTTTCAACTTTGAAATAGTCATCGCCTCAACGGCGTAATCGATAGCGTGTCTGCCCAAAGATTCGAGCCGGGCACTGACGAGGGTAGGTTCGAATCCGATCCGAAACACGTAAAATGTGAATTGTAGTTTTTTTCTGAGAAACTTCAAAACCATACCTTTGAATTGAAAATATTCCAATTACTTCTTTACTTACTTGAGTTTAATTGATCTCAAAATCCAAAATAAAATTTGAATTCCCTTAATGTAGTCTAATGTTAATACATATAGAACTACAAATTGACCAAGTGTCAGCCATTGATTTCACATTGATTAGAAACAATCAATAATGACTATACAATCGTGACTTAGGATGTTAATTAGAATAGAAATGTTCCCCATTCTATGAATTCACACAAAGTATTGTCTAGAAATTTAATGCAAAAAATCCCATATAATGTAAAATCATTTCCATAATATGGAGTCTAATGACAGTGGAAAAATTCAACTTAAGTAAAATAAATAAGTGATAAAGAAGTTTCAACTTTGAAATAGTCATCGCCTCAACGGCGTAATCGATAGCGTGTCTGCCCAAAGATTCGAGCCGGGCACTGACGAGGGTAGGTTCGAATCCGATTTTTTGAGAAACTTCAAAACCATACCTTTGAATTGAAAATATTCCAATTACTTCTTTACTTACTTGAGTTTAATTGATCTCAAAATCCAAAATAAAATTTGAATTCCCTTAATGTAGTCTAATGTTAATACATATAGAACTACAAATTGACCAAGTGTCAGCCATTGATTTCACATTGATTAGAAACAATCAATAATGACTATACAATCGTGACTTAGGATGTTAATTAGAATAGAAATGTTCCCCATTCTATGAATTCACACAAAGTATTGTCTAGAAATTTAATGCAAAAAATCCCATATAATGTAAAATAATTTCCATAATATGGAGTCTAATGACAGTGGAAAAATTCAACTTAAGTAAAATAAATAAGTGATAAAGAAGTTTCAACTTTGAAATAGTCATCGCCTCAACGGCGTAATCGATAGCGTGTCTGCCCAAAGATTCGAGCCGGGCACTGACGAGGGTAGGTTCGAATCCGATCCGAAACACGTAAAATGTGAATTGTAGTTTTTTTCTGAGAAACTTCAAAACCATACCTTTGAATTGAAAATATTCCAATTACTTCTTTACTTACTTGAGTTTAATTGATCTCAAAATCCAAAATAAAATTTGAATTCCCTTAATGTAGTCTAATGTTAATACATATAGAACTACAAATTGACCAAGTGTCAGCCATTGATTTCACATTGATTAGAAACAATCAATAATGACTATACAATCGTGACTTAGGATGTTAATTAGAATAGAAATGTTCCCCATTCTATGAATTCACACAAAGTATTGTCTAGAAATTTAATGCAAAAAATCCCATATAATGTAAAATCATTTCCATAATATGGAGTCTAATGACAGTGGAAAAATTCAACTTAAGTAAAATAAATAAGTGATAAAGAAGTTTCAACTTTGAAATAGTCATCGCCTCAACGGCGTAATCGATAGCGTGTCTGCCCAAAGATTCGAGCCGGGCACTGACGAGGGTAGGTTCGAATCCGATCCGAAACACGTAAAATGTGAATTGTAGTTTTTTTCTGAGAAACTTCAAAACCATACCTTTGAATTGAAAATATTCCAATTACTTCTTTACTTACTTGAGTTTAATTGATCTCAAAATCCAAAATAAAATTTGAATTCCCTTAATGTAGTCTAATGTTAATACATATAGAACTACAAATTGACCAAGTGTCAGCCATTGATTTCACATTGATTAGAAACAATCAATAATGACTATACAATCGTGACTTAGGATGTTAATTAGAATAGAAATGTTCCCCATTCTATGAATTCACACAAAGTATTGTCTAGAAATTTAATGCAAAAAATCCCATATAATGTAAAATCATTTCCATAATATGGAGTCTAATGACAGTGGAAAAATTCAACTTAAGTAAAATAAATAAGTGATAAAGAAGTTTCAACTTTGAAATAGTCATCGCCTCAACGGCGTAATCGATAGCGTGTCTGCCCAAAGATTCGAGCCGGGCACTGACGAGGGTAGGTTCGAATCCGATCCGAAACACGTAAAATGTGAATTGTAGTTTTTTTCTGAGAAACTTCAAAACCATACCTTTGAATTGAAAATATTCCAATTACTTCTTTACTTACTTGAGTTTAATTGATCTCAAAATCCAAAATAAAATTTGAATTCCCTTAATGTAGTCTAATGTTAATACATATAGAACTACAAATTGACCAAGTGTCAGCCATTGATTTCACATTGATTAGAAACAATCAATAATGACTATACAATCGTGACTTAGGATGTTAATTAGAATAGAAATGTTCCCCATTCTATGAATTCACACAAAGTATTGTCTAGAAATTTAATGCAAAAAATCCCATATAATGTAAAATCATTTCCATAATATGGAGTCTAATGACAGTGGAAAAATTCAACTTAAGTAAAATAAATAAGTGATAAAGAAGTTTCAACTTTGAAATAGTCATCGCCTCAACGGCGTAATCGATAGCGTGTCTGCCCAAAGATTCGAGCCGGGCACTGACGAGGGTAGGTTCGAATCCGATCGGTTCGAATCCGATCCGAAACACGTAAAATGTGAATTGTAGTTTTTTTCTGAGAAACTTCAAAACCATACCTTTGAATTGAAAATATTCCAATTACTTCTTTACTTACTTGAGTTTAATTGATCTCAAAATCCAAAATAAAATTTGAATTCCCTTAATGTAGTCTAATGTTAATACATATAGAACTACAAATTGACCAAGTGTCAGCCATTGATTTCACATGATTAGAAACAATCAATAATGACTATACAATCGTGACTTAGGATGTTAATTTAGAATAGAAATGTTCCCCATTCTATGAATTCACACAAAGTATTGTCTAGAAATTTAATGCAAAAAATCCCATATAATGTAAAATCATTTCCATAATATGGAGTCTAATGACAGTGGAAAAATTCAACTTAAGTAAAATAAATAAGTGATAAAGAAGTTTCAACTTTGAAATAGTCATCGCCTCAACGGCGTAATCGATAGCGTGTCTGCCCAAAGATTCGAGCCGGGGCACTGACGAGGTAGGTTCGATCCGATCCGAAACACGTAAAATGTGAATTGTAGTTTTTTTCTGAGAAACTTCAAACCATACCTTTGAATTGAAAATATTCAATTACTTCTTACTTACTTGAGTTTAATTGATCTCAAAATCCAAAATAAAATTTGAATTCCCTTAATGTAGTCTAATGTTAATACATATAGAACTACAAATTGACCAAGTGTCAGCCATTGATTTCACATTGATTAGAAACAATCATAATGACTATACAATCGTGACTTAGGATGTTAATTAGAATAGAAATGTTCCCCATTCTATGAATTCACACAAAGTATTGTCTAGAAATTTAATGCAAAAAATCCCATATAATGTAAATCATTTCCATAATATGGAGTCTAATGACAGTGGAAAAATTCAACTTAAGTAAAATAAATAAGTGATAAAGAAGTTTCAACTTTGAAATAGTCATCGCCTCAACGGCGTAATCGATAGCGTGTCTGCCCAAAGATTCCGAGCCGGGCACTGACGAGGGTAGGTTCGAATCCGATCCGAAACACGTAAAATGTGAATTGTAGTTTTTTCTGAGAAACTTCAAAACCATATACCTTTGAATTGAAAATATTCCAATTACTTCTTTACTTACTTGAGTTTAATTGATCTCACAAATCCAAAATAAAATTTGAATTCCCTTAATGTAGTCTAATGTTAATACATATAGAACCTACAAATTGACCAAGTGTCAGCATTGATTTCACATGATAGAAACAATCAATAATGACTATACAATCGTGACTTAGGATGTTAATTAGAATAGAATGTTCCCCATTCTATGAATTCACACAAAGTATTGTCTAGAAATTAATGCAAAAAAAATTCCCATATAATGTAAAATCATTTCCATAATATGGAGTCTAATGGACAGTGGAAAAATTCAACTTAAGTAAAATAAATAAGTGATAAAGAAGTTTCAACTTTGAAATAGTCATCGCCTCAACGGCGTAATCGATAGCGTGTCTGCCCAAAGATTCGAGCCGGGCACTGACGAGGGTAGGTTCGAATCCGATCCGAAACACGTAAAATGTGAATTGTAGTTTTTTTCTGAGAAACTTCAAACCATACCTTTGAATTGAAAATATTCCAATTACTTCTTTACTTACTTGAGTTTAATTTGATCTCAAAATCCAAAATAAAATTTGAATTCCCTTAATGTAGTCTAATGTTAATACATATAGAACTACAAATTGACCAAGTGTCAGCCATTGATTTCACATTGATTAGAAACAATCAATAATGACTATACAATCGTGACTTAGGATGTTAATTAGAATAGAAATGTTCCCCATTCTATGAATTCACACAAAGTATTGTCTAGAAATTTAATGCAAAAAATCCCATATAATGTAAAATCATTTCCCATAATATGGAGTCTAATGACAGTGGAAAAATTCAACTTAAGTAAAATAAATAAGTGATAAGAAGTTTCAACTTTGAAATAGTCATCGCCTCAACGGCGTAATCGATAGCGTGTCTGCCCAAAGATTCGAGCCGGGCACTGACGAGGGTAGGTTCGAATCCGATCCGAAACACGTAAAATGTGAATTGTAGTTTTTTTCTGAGAAACTTCAAAACCATACCTTTGAATTGAAAATATTCCAATTACTTCTTTTACTTACTTGAGTTTAATTGATCTCAAAACCAAAATAAAATTTGAATTCCCTTAATGTAGTCTAATGTTAATACATATAGAACTACAAATTGACCAAGTGTCAGCCATTGATTTCACATTGATTAGAAACAATCAATAATGACTATACAATCGTGACTTAGGATGTTAATTAGAATAGAAATGTTCCCCATTCTATGAATTCACACAAAGTATTGTCTAGAAATTTAATGCAAAAATCCCATATAATGTAAAATCATTTCCATAATATGGAGTCTAATGACAGTGGAAAAATTCAACTTAAGTAAAATAAATAAGTGATAAAGAAGTTTCAACTTTGAAATAGTCATCGCCTCAACGGCGTAATCGATAGCGTGTCTGCCCAAAGATTCGAGCCGGGCACTGACGAGGGTAGGTTCGAATCCGATCCGAAACACGTAAAATGTGAATTGTAGTTTTTTTCTGAGAAACTTCAAAACCATACCTTTGAATTGAAAATATCCCAATTACTTCTTTACTTACTTGAGTTTAATTGATCTCAAAATCCAAAATAAAATTTGAATTCCCTTAATGTAGTCTAATGTTAATACATATAGAACTACAAATTGACCAAGTGTCAGCATTGATTTCACATTGATTAGAAACAATCAATAATGACTATACAATCGTGACTTAGGATGTTAATTAGAATAGAAATGTTCCCCATTCTATGAATTCACACAAAGTATTGTCTAGAAATTTAATGCAAAAAATCCCATATAATGTAAAATCATTTCCATAATATGGAGTCTAATGACAGTGGAAAAATTCAACTTAAGTAAAATAAATAAGTGATAAAGAAGTTTCAACTTTGAAATAGTCAACGCCTCAACGGCGTAATCGATAGCGTGTCTGCCCAAAGATTCGAGCCGGGCACTGACGAGGGTAGGTTCGAATCCGATCGAAACACGTAAATGTGAATTGTGTTTTTTTCTGAGAAAACTTCAAAACCATACCTTTGAATTGAAAATATTCCAATGACTTCTTTACTTACTTGAGTTTAATTGATCTCAAATCCAAAATAAATTGAATTCCCTTAATGTAGTCTAATGTTAATACATATAGAACTACAAATTGACCAAGTGTCAGCCATTGATTTCACATTGATTAGAAACAATCAATAATGACTATACAATCGTGACTTAGATGTTAATTAGAATAGAAATGTTCCCCATTCTATGAATTCACACAAAGTATTGTCTAGAAATTTAATGCAAAAAATCCCATATAATGTAAAATCATTTCCATAATATGGAGTCTAATGACAGTGGAAAAATTCAACTTAAGTAAAATAAATAAGTGATAAAGAAGTTTCAACTTTGAAATAGTCATCGCCTCAACGGCGTAATCGATAGCGTGTCTGCCCAAAGATTCGAGCCGGGCACTGACGAGGGTAGGTTCGAATCCGATCCGAAACACGTAAAATGTGAATTGTAGTTTTTTTCTGAGAAACTTCAAAACCATACCTTTGAATTGAAAATATTCCAATTACTTCTTTACTTACTGAGTTTAATTGATCTCAAAATCCAAAATAAAATTTGATTCCCTTAATGTAGTCTAATGTTAATACATATAGAACTACAAATTGACCAAGTGTCAGCATTGATTTCACAATGATAGAAACAATCAATAATGACTATACAATCGTGACTTAGGATGTTAATTAGAATAGAAATGTTCCCCATTCTATGAATTCACACAAAGTATTGTCTAGAAATTTAATGCAAAAAATCCCGATATTTGTTTTTCATATTTTGCCCGTGATTATGTTTTTTTTTGTTGATATAATTCCTTTAACAATTAATTTGTGTTTTGACACAACAGGAGAACGAATTTTTCCATGGAAAATATATTTTATAATAATTAAGAGGATTTAAATTAAATTTCTGTGTTTAAATAAAAAAAAAATCGGTTTAACGATTGTTGATATAGAAGTTAAGAATTAATTATTATTATTCTGGGGGAGACATTAAGAATTGTAAATACAATAAATACTTTGGAGTTTGTTTTGAAATAATTATGTTTTCAATGACATCAAGAAAAGTTGAGGGTCAACTAACTTTCTATATCTGATTTTACTTTAGTCAGGAAATTTCTAGAATTATTTTAAAGACTTTACTGGTTGATTCTTTTCCAGCTGAAACACTTCCATCGCTGTTGGAATTCAATAATGGAATACTTAAACGTAAAACTAGTCTCTCAATTTAAAGTTAAATAAGTTTTATATCAACCATCAACATTTTAGAAATTAAAGTCAGAATTTTTAACAAAGGAACTAAATGAAATCTCATTATTTACTTTTTCTATACAAAAACAACAAAAACCAAAGTTTTCAAAACGAAAATTTTTTGCATTTTTTTGTTCTGGTTGCATACTTTATATAACAACAAAAGGATAGAAAAAGATTGAGGAAAGACAGTAAAATGAAAAATGCAATTCTTCATTCTTTTGTCAAAATTAAATTTCAAACAATGGCAAATGAGATTTTATATTTTCTATGTAATAATTTTAATTCGATCAAAATGAATGAGAAAAAGTTTTTTTTTTCACAAAACCTAAATTAATTTTAAATCAAAAGTTGCCATGGGATAGATAATTGATATAAGAAATGGGTCAAAAATCAGAAATTTTAAAACATTTTACCAGTATAACAAGCAATCAGTAGTCTCTCTAGTCTCTCTCTCTCTCTCTCTCTCTCTCTCACTCTCTCTCTCTCTCTCTCTCTCTCTCTCTCTCTCTCTCTCTCTCTCTCTCTCTCATCTCTCTCTCTCTCTCTCTCTCTCTCTCTCTCTCTCTCTCTCTCTCTCTCTCTCTTTCTCTTTCTCTTCTCTCTCTCTCTCTCTCTCTCTCTCTCTCTCTCTCTCTCTCTCTCTCTCTCTCTCTCTCTTTGCGTTCCATTGATCTTGGTCATATCATATTTTTATAGAATTACTTCGGTCACAAAGTTAACGGTCTGAAAGACCTACGTATTACATTCATGAGCCAAAAGTGAAATCTCACCCCCACTTACCCTTGCCGGCCGTCACAACCGACGAAATCTAGAAAACCGCTTTGGTTTCTAAAAGTAGGTATAAGAGCCGAAAGGACGATGTGTTGGATAACTGTACCGGAAGTATGTCAAAAAATCGTCAAGTGTGTCAAAACAAGGAAATATGCATATTTTTTTCTTAAAAAACGTTAATTTTAAGTGATAATGAGTAGGAACAAAGAATGTGGAGAAATGTTGATGGTCAGGATTGGTATGTAAGCCCAAAAACTAGATTATTGCATTAGAAGTTTGTCACAAAAATGTTGTAAAGTATGTCAAAAAAATGATTTTCATTTATTTTATTAGAAAAAAATAAAATTAATAATTTTTTTTTTTTTTAAGTAAAAGTGTTGTGTTATAGGGTTTAAAATAAGTCTCACAACAACACATAAATACCTTTTAAGACCTCGGTCCCACAACAGCTTGCGTTCTAAGGTGTTGATGAACGCTTGTTTTAAACCTCTGCGGGTAGAAGCCACCTGAGACTAAGGATTCCGGCAAACTATTCCATTGTATGCAGTTCCGACAAAAAAGTCTTTCGGCGATCTGCCAGTATGACAGCGCGGAATCTCAACCATTTCACTGGTTGCGGTAGCCGATTGCCGAGTGGAACGGGGGTAAGAATAAGTCTGAGGCATGAGGCCGCTGATTTCATCTGAGCACTGCTGATGACGATATTTGTAAAAAACAACGAGGTCAGCAACCAGTGCGACGATGTTGTAGGCCGTAGGGAATCAAGTTTTGATGTCAAAGCTCGATCACCACAATTCATATAGCCCGCTTTTAAACAGACTCCAAGAGGACCAAGATGGAAACAGAAGCAGCACCCCAAACTTTTTTAGACGCGCTTTTTGCTATCGCCATTTCATGATCGTTCCAGAGTAGGTCAGTTGAAACTGTGACACCCAATAAACGAATGTTTTTACATTCACCTATTGGTTCATACATTCCCCTATTGGTTCATTGTATGAAATGAAATGCATTATAAGTTTGTTATAAGTTTTTATTGATTTACAAGCTTGTCAAAAAAATATTGTCAAATATGTCAAAAAATGATTTCATTTATTTTTTTAGAAAAAATGTTTGGAAAAAAAATTTAGTTTTTCTATGGCGTAAATGTAATTGAAAATGAAATTGGACATAAAAATTTTTGAATTTGTTATAGTTTTTGCAATATGTTTAGAATTTTGGAAAAAGTTTTAATTTTTGATTTTTTTATTTTTTTTGCAATATCTTTAGAATTTTGAAAACAAATAGATTTTTTGAATTTGTGAATTTTATATATATTATTTTAATTTTGAAAAAAGATTCAATTTTTGATTTTGTAAGAATTTTTGGAATATCTTTAGAAGTTTGAAAAATTTAAAATTTTTGATTTTATTATAATTTTTGGAATTTCTAAAAATGTTTCAATTTTTGATATTGTTATGATTTATGCAATATTTTTGGAATTTTGAATTAAGTTTCTATTTTTGATTTTGTTATAATTTATAAATAAGTAAGCACTATTTTTGTGGTACTATTTCAAAATATTTGCCCCAACAAAAGTGGGGTAATATGTATATCGTTGGAAAGGTCTTGAGTAATAAATGTGCCGAAATATAATATTTTTGTAATTTTGACGATTTTTTTCAGAAAAAAGGGGAAAAATATGATAGGTGTGTTTTTCTGAGTTTTTGTTCGATTATTTTGTTTTTTCCAAGTTATTTGTTTCATAATTTAAAGTCAATTATGTATATCAATAAATCAAACTCTAAAACAATGTGTTGTAGCTTGTTTGTTGGGAGGTCTATTTACAATTTCCATTTACAATGGCCGAGTTTCGGTCACTGAGCGATTTCTAGTTTTAAGAATTTTTGAAAAAATTTTTAATCTTTGATTTTGGAATATTTTTAGAATTTTGAAAAAAGTTTGAATTTTTGATTTTATTTAATTTTTACAATATTTTTGGAATTTTGAAAGAAATATGAATTTGTGATTTTGTAATATTTTCTCGAAACTCTAAATGGAAAGGTTTTTGAGTAGTTTGCTGATTGTATTATTTTTTCACTAAATTATGTTAATTTATGATTTGTTTTAGTTTTCCGGCAACGTGTTGATGTTTCGTGTTAGTTTTGTAATAAATTTCTAAACCGAGATAAAAAAATACATGTACTTTAACAAATAGTTTTATGTTTGATATACACCGCTGCCCAAAATAAAAAACCATGTCCTCATAAAAGTATTTTGCCGAAAACTATATCAAAATCCTTAACCCAGACCGAAGTCTTGATGTCTAAGAGAGTTGAGATTTCAGCCCCTTCATATTTTAATACTGATTTGATGCTGCTGTGGGTGAAATTCTGTTGTGCTTTATTTTTGAGTTTAATATTATGTGCCCGGAACAATTTTGCGAACTGAGCAAAGAGTTCATCCGAAATAGGATAAGGAACGAGAATGAGAAGGAATGGTCTGAGGTCTGAAACAATTGCACGGGTCTAAAAAGTCAAAAGAATTAATTCAATTGATTTATATAAATTCATATTAATTCAATCAAGTTATATGAATAAGTTCTATGTAGTGCCGTTCTGTCTGAGTTGCTCGAAGACTTTACTATTTTTTGGCTAAGCGAGAGAAATTTTTTATTCTCGACTAGTGCAGTTCCCTAATTTTTATTTTAACATAAAACAAACACTACCCTTTTTATTTTATTTTCTGGGAACTTATCCACTACTTAGTAAAAATAAAAATAAAATAAATTTCGACTTGAGATTTAATAATAAAAGTTATCAGACCTGTAAAGATCGGAAATACAGTAGGTGCAAACTCCCCAAATCACCCAAAAATATTTTTCGTATTGAATGTTGTAACGATAGCTCTTATTTTGATTCTTGCTCTAAATTAAGAACCAAAACCATCTAAACAACAACTCCATAAAAACAATTACTATTCTATTTTTGTTTCTTACTTTGTATTAAAATAAAAAATCAATGAGAAAAGAACCTGGTAAGAAACTCCATAAATCAATATATTATTTTATTTATGACCTTGAATGGTGTCAAACATTCAAAATTTATTAAATGCCAAATTTTGATCTTTGATTTTCGTGTTAGTGTATGTATAAGAGATCCTGTTTTTTTTGAGAAAAAATGATTTCTTATATAACTGGATCTGAATTTGAGATCATGTGATAAATTTTTAATAGTTATTGGGTGTAAAAGTGACCAATGTATATAAAAATGGAAATAAAAATGGAAAATTCTCGTTAATCTCATCATCAGCGTAAGCGAACATCTGTACTGAGTTTATTGACAAAATATTGTTGTTACAAGGTTAAGTTATAGTTGTAATATAAATAACTGTAAACTTTAATTTTAATAATCAATTCTTTTATTTCAATTTTATTTTGCACATTGATTGAACTTAAATTCACTTTCTAATTACTAAAAATTATATTTTTATTCTATTATTGGATGTGATCAGCTTGATCGTTTAATTGATATTTATTATAGGATTATAAATTTTATATTTTATATTTATTGTTTGATGTAAAATGTCGGTATTTTGTGAGTGGTAGATGTATACGTGTTTTGTGTGTAAGATGTATGTTTTGTCTCTACATAGCCCTCCTTCAAGAATTTTATGAGTTTAAATTGTTTTCTGAATCGGCGTATTACTTGGTATGGTCCTTCATATGGACATTGAAATCCTAGTTTCATTTGGTCTACTCTTACAAAGACATAATCGTATACGTTTCTAAATATTTTGGCATATATGTTTTATTGTTGTTAGGCTCGCAAGGGTTTCTTCAAGATGGGTTCAAGGGTTTCTTCAAGATGTCGCATTTGTTGTCTAAGTTTGTCAACGAAATCATTAGAGTCCAATCTTTTGTCACTTTTTGTTTTAATGGCAAGTTCACCTGGGACTCTGAGAGATTGGCCATAAACTAAATCAGCTGGCGAACATGGTAAATCCTCTTTAATGGATGTTCTCACAATGGATGTTCTCATGCCAGACCAATGGTAGTTCTTCGAACTACTCTTGTGTATTTGCTCGTGCTTGAAGGGAACTCTTAAGAGTTCGGTGGAATCTTTCAACCATACCGGTACCTGCAGGATGATAGGCAGTTGTGTGAATCCTGTGAGCACCAATTTATTTAGTTAGTTCTTCCATTAATTTTGATTTGAATATCGTTCCTTGATTCGTGGTGATAGTTAGTTGCGATCCAGAACGTGAAATGTATTGTGAAATGAATGTTTTTGCTCTTACTACCGCGGTACCATCTTTAAGAGAGTACGCCTCCGGCCATCTGGTAAAGCGGTCAACGATGATTAAAATAGAAGCTTTTTCGAAAAAAAATCTAAGCGGTTCCCAAATATTTCTTTTGAAATTGAATTTCTGAAGGACGGCTCTTATGGCTATTTCTGAACAGTAAGACTTTATATGGAGTTGAGCTTTGTTTAAAGGATGAACCAATAATGTCATTTTTGCCAATGCCGTTTTAACATTATCAAAAGCTTGTATACATGGTTCTGGATTTTGCGGTAAGAGCCTTTGATAATAATTTATCATGCCTATAAAAATTTTTGTGTCTGTTTAAGAGAAGTAGGTCGTTCTAGTTTAAGCAAATCTTCGATGCGTTCTTTAGAAGGACTGATTCCATCTTTGGTCGAGATAATTAACTCGAGAAAATTAAGGGTTTCCAAACCAAATTCTCATTTGGATACATTTATATTAAGTCCAAATTCATGACGCATTGACGCTAATAAATTTAAATGTTCTTTGTGCTGCTCTTTGGATCTGCTAGCGACTAGAATATAAGAATATCGTCGATGTAAGCATGTAAAATCTCTTAATATTTCGTCAATAAACCTTTGGAATGTTTGGGCCGTGTTTTTAAGTCCGAATGTCATTCTACAAAATTTAAATAATCCAAAGGGTGTTGTGATCGCTTTCTTGTGTACATCGCCAGGTGCTACTGGAATATAATGGTAAACACGTACTAGATCAATTTTTGAAAAAATAATTGATCCTTCTAGCTGATTTGTAAAATCGTGTACGTGAGGAATAGGATAGGTAGTTCCCGCAAGATCTCCAATCCGTATTGGCTTTTTCGAACCAAATGTAGAGGTGATGAAGCATGAGATGACGACTTTAGACATATTCCAAGATTTAACATATGCTGAAATTCGGTTTTTGCGATTTTTAATTTGTCATCGTGAAGACGACGTGGTTTTGCAGATAGCAGCTGTCCGTTTGTATAAATATAATGTACTACATTGTTTCACATCAGCATTATAATCCGGCGGACTTGTTAGAGATGGATATTTCGAAAATATTTTGAAATATTCGCTACCAATTGAAAACAATTTTGGAGTAGGCGTATCAAATAATTTTGGCCGTTGTATTTATTTCTAAACCCGTATCAGTATCAGTAAGCTTCTTGTATTTAAGGTTCACTGATAAGTTAAATTTAACCAAAAAATCTGCTCCAATTATTGGACGGAATTGATATCTGCTACAATGAAAGGATGAGTAAAATCTTTACGAAGTTCTTAGAAAACTTAGTACGTGGCACAATTGAGACATCAGCTCTAGTGTCTATTAGAAAATTCAAGTTTGTATTTTTACAAGTTATAATTAAGCGACGGGAAATGATTTTGTCTTGGGTCGCCGCGTTTGCCTTAGACGAATTTAGTTTTTTTCAGCCTGGTTAAAATCGCATTGTTGTGTGCATTTTCTTGCTTTATGACCAAATTTATGATGGTAGAAACAAGTTGGATATCTTTTAACCTGATATGCGCTGCATAACCGATTATTGCTTTTGCCACGGTATCTAACATGAGGAGAATTTTGGTTCCTAAACCTGATTCTTGAATCCTTATATTGTGGTCTACTTTGTTGTTTCAAGCGTGCTCCGTCAATTTGCGAATTGAAGGAGTATGTGCTACGATTATCAATTTGCGAAATTGAAGGAGTATGTATGATTTCATTAATTTTGTTAGCCGTTGTTATAGCTTCGTTTATATCTGTGTCTTTAATTGCAGCTAAAATAGATTTAACATTAATAGGTAAACCGTTTAACCATATTTGCTTGAGAAGGTCGTCTGAAGTCGTCTTGAGAAGCTCGACCATCGCTTCCAATCTTCTATAATATTGTAATGGTGTATCATCTAAGATACCGTACAATTATTGGGATCTCCGTTCCATCGATGGCTCCAACAATTCCTGATAAATAAAGTTAAAAGTGAAAACTAAACTATGGAAAGTAGACACTTACCACTTGTTTGTGTAAATACAATAATTTAGTCACACTCGGCATTTGTAGGCCATTTAACAATGTCCCTTGCGACATTAAAATTTTAAATTTTGTCGAACATTTCGTTTACTACATGCCATGTATTTTACTTTGCACAACCGAATCGATTACTGATAGTTTTATAAAATAAGCATAATTTTGCAAATTATTTATTTACACAGTACCTACCCAACACTACAGATTGATAATCAATTATAATTTATATCAGATACTAAATGTTTCCCTGTTTCCAAAGAACCATAAAGCAGAAAAAAAAGAAAATTAGGACAGAAATCAAGGAAAAAAAAAATTAGATAAATATAACCTCACAAAACCATTATCTTTAGTGAAATAAAACGAATAAACCGTGAATGATTTTATTATTCAAATTTGTAAACAAACTTTTATTGAAGAAATTAATTATAAAACAAACTTATTTTATGCAGATACATAAGCTTTATTTTAAAATATTTAATTCAAAACCAAAACAGATTTGTCAAAAAACACAGAGAGAAAATATTTTATATCTGACAGTTAATTATCGTAGAAAAAAATTATCCGATATATATGATACAGATTTTATTTTATCTGCCTGATCTCCCCGATATAGAACAAAACACACTGATATTTGAAAATGAATTTGCGAAATAAAAATTATTAAAACAATTGTAAAAAGTAAAAATTAACACCTCATAAAATAATATACATTGTTCTCTTTTCATTCAATCAAAACATGTTTTTGAGATTTAAAAATGAACATAAAGAAATAAGTAAAATAAAATAAAAAAATGAGTAAAATAAAAAAATAAGAGAGGGGAGAAATTTTTGTTTTTATTTTTATATTTATTTTGGTTATATTTTTAAAATTCACTAGAGGTGTATCCGATTAAGATGTATAAAGTCAGTGAAATTTATCATTACAGTTATCGCTTCTCGGCCTAAAGGCTAAGATCAAAGTGTAGTATCTGTTCTTATCAGCTTAACATCTGATAGATCTCTCATAGAGAGACCACAAATGTTAAACTGATTTTTGGAAATTGACGGAGTGCTAGGGGCTTGCTCCACCTCTGTCGCGGGTTGGCCTGGTATTGCAGTACCGCCAGGATCGGCCCACTAATAAACGTGTTGAAATAATAAATGTGTTGAAATTTCTAAACATGTTGAAATTTCTAAACATGTTACACGATATGTTAAAAGTTTAATTAGTACATACAGAGATTTTATCACAAAATGTTCGTTTCAGTTTATATATGATGATATAACCATTGAAAATAAACTGATTTATGAATTATATGATTGTTAAAATTTCTGTTTTGGTTTTTTCACGTCACGTAGTTAGTTGATTAATTTTCGTTTCAATGGAAAAAATTTAAGTCGAAAACGGTTATACAATATACATACTTTATTTTATTTTGACAAATAGTACATTATGATGCTAGGAAGTAAAACTAAAGATTTTGGACGGATGTGGAGTTTGCAAATCGAGGCGCTTTGATTTGCACCCACATTAAGTCCAAAATAGCTTACGTCCGTGCATCATATACTATTTTTATTCGCAGCAAGCAAAATATTTTCAAAAAATATGTTCAAAATTACAGTGTCTTAAATTTTAAAATAAAAATATAGTAAACTTTGACAAAATACTTGTTATTTTTTTCAAATTATTGTATAACCATGACAACAAATGATAACAACTATTTTAATTGGATAATGAAAATTTGAATTTAAGGGTTGCTTTGATAAAAATTCTATTTTTCATAGAATTTAAACAAATACAAATGCTTTTTACTTTTTTGGACGTAACTATGACAACAAAATAAATAGTTAAAAAGTTACACTTTAAGGCCGCAAATCACAGTAATAAAGGAACACTTTAATATGTAGGCGAATAAAAAATATTTTGTTTTAAATAAAGGATAAAATTTAAATAAATTTATTTTTTTAAATACATGATATATTATCTAAATGGAAAAATATGTGAAAATTATATAAACTCGTATGAGAATGAGAGATATGTAATATCTGATTATTCTGATTATGAGAATACTTTTGATTTTATAGAAATTTTAATTATACATAATGAAAGGGTTTAAAGTAAATTTACCAGAAATATAATTTAATGGACCTTATTTAATTTTTTTTATTGTCAAGTCCAAAATTGTTTCATTTAAGTCGTTCATTCGAAAATATACATTTATATCTTGTAGATATTCGCGCTATATAATATAATAATTGGGCATAGCTTGTAATATGTTCGCGCTATATGATTCAATATATAGCTAGTAGTTTCTCGCTATAGTGAATTTTATGTGCCAGAGGTCATTCGAATTGTTTCCAACTAATTTTTCTTCAATACTCTCAAATTGTTTGAAGATAACTCAAGAAGTCGAAATAAATGATATATATGATATACAGGAATACCTCGCATAGTACGGTTAATCGGTTCCACCATTTAGCCGTACTATTTGAAACCGGACAAATCGAGGAACTAACTACATACAAAAAACGATAATTTGTTCCATACAATTTGTTTTTTCCTGTTTTTCAATAAAGAAAACGAGAGTAATATATTCAAATGTACATATATTTATTAAAAATAACTAAACAAACAAGAAAAAGTTAATTTAAAATGGTTAAAACAACTAGATAAACAAAATTCACACAACTCACTTTAAAATCTAATGTTTTAATTAATTTTTTTTTGCAAAAAAATTGCAATAACGATGTTTGGATCATTTTTGGTGGTTTCTCCTCAACAATTCTTTGTAGCAATGAATTGTATTGTTTATTGTTCTCCCTCTCCCTGTCGATCTTGGGTGGAAATCTTTTATCAGATTCCGTGCATTGGCAAAGCACTTTTTTGAATTTCCGTTGGCCGCATGTTGGTTGATGTTTTTGATGCAGCTCTTCATGTTTTCGCGTTTCTTTTTACGTAGCAGTTTTGCTGAGGCTTTCCTGTCGCATAGATAATCACATAATCAATTTTTCTCGCAGTTTTTGTTTTGTTTTTGTGGGTCGTTTTCCAATAGTAGTTTGTGTTGCGGCTATAATGGTTGATTGAAGCGTTTGCCATTCTTCTTGTATGTTTAATGGCATCTCAGAAGAGATGTCGTGCTCTTCTATGTTTTGTGTTATTATTTCCAGATATCTATTCAGCGTTTCCGGATGTTTAAATGCTTCGACATTCCAGCGCACAGTCATTTTTCTCAGTGTCCATATCAGCACCTCTGTATGATCGAACGTCAGTTATACTTGTAGA
The DNA here is from genome assembly GCA_963693315.1 of Diogma glabrata. NCBI lineage: Eukaryota > Metazoa > Arthropoda > Insecta > Diptera > Cylindrotomidae > Diogma > Diogma glabrata. The sequence goes on from OY856188.1 coordinate 57,446,601, forward strand.
GTGTCTCTTAGAGATCATGACTTGATCGATTTGATTTGCCATTCTTCCGTCATTTGATTTCCATGTTGCCTTGTGAATTCTCTTGTGAGGGAAGGAAGTCCTGGGAATTACTAGATCATACATCATAGCCAGCTCGGCTGCGCGGAAGCCGTTGTTGTTGCTGGTATGATGCAAGCTGTTAGGGCCAATATGTGTTTTAAGTTCTGCAATCCTACCGATTTGAGCATTAAAGTCACCTACCACGATTTTTATATCACGTGCCGCAGGATTTTATTGATGACTTCTTCGAGTTCTAGGAAGAACAGGTCTTTAATATCATCTGTTTTATCTTCAGTAGGTGCATGAACATTGACGATCGTTACATTGAATTTTTGCGTGCGGATTCTCAGTGTGCATAACCGAATATTAATTGGGCAGAAGTCGATAACATGTTGATTCACGCGACGGTGTATAAGAAAGCCAACTCCAAATTCTCCTCCGTTTTGATGACCGCAATAATAAAGAGTGTACCCTTTCGCTGTTTCATGGATTCCACTGCCTGGCCATCTTAGTTCTTGTAATGCCACTATATCCAGTGTGTAGCTCTCGACATGTTGAGTGAGTTTTAGGAGATCTCCTGGTCTTCTAAGACTTAGCACGTTCCAGGTTCCCAATTTTAAATCGTAGTCCGGGTACACTTCCCGAGGTCGTTCTAATAATGAATCCGAGACATTCCAAGGCCTGTGTACAGAATTCATGATAATAGTTTTTATACGGAAATGGGGTGTTAGCCCTTCGCCCAATCCAAATTTTGAATGGGTTCGTTCTGCATCTTAAGGTCACCAGAAGCAACCTTTTTACACGTTTATATAGCGAGCCGCTTGATCCAAGACAGACGCCCGCTGCAAGCCGCCCCTAACATGGAGAACCGACGCTTGAGTTGCATTGGTTTTATGGCGCCAATGACTCGCCATGGTGCAGAATCATTGAGAATAAGCAGTATTTACTCTGCCCCTCTCAACTACACCAACCTACTTCTGTTACTTCTGTCACCAACCTGTTCTGCTTTCTACACTTGATCCAAGACAGCCGCGAGCCGCTTGATCCAAGACAGATGCCCGCTCCAAGCCGCCCCTAACATGGGAACCGACGCTTGAGTTGCATTGGTTTTATGGCACCAATGACTCGCCATGGTGCAGAATCATTGAGAATAAGCAGTATTTACTCTGCCCCTCTCAACTACACCAACCTACTTCTGTTAGCGTTACCCAAGTAGCATGGCGTGAACGTAGAATTTCGGATTTTCACTACCCTTTATTGTTTATTGTTCGACGAATTGTAATGCTACGTTCGATATTAGGATCAACTTCCTTAACATAACCTGAAACTTTTTCGACCATTCCAATAATTTTTGAAAGCTGTTCAGACGTTAAATCTCTGAAGTCATTTCAGCACAGTCATCGTTGTCTGAGTTTTGCTTATAAAAATAATTTTATATATGTATTATGTATGTACATATTATTTTTTTTAAGAATAATTTTTCCCTAGAATTTTTTTCCTTTTCATTTATGTTTTTTTTGAAAATTTCAAAACCGTACTATAGTGAAACCGGACTAATCGAAGCCGTACTATACGAGGTATTCCTGTATATAGACAAAACAATAATTGCCTTACTATCTTTTGATATCTAAATATCCATTACAGCATTGCGGAATAAAATATAAAATTTGAATAAAACATTTAACAGTTATTCAACTTGAACTTCTTATGATTATGTATTGATTAAGTTTCCATTAAAATACAACATGATTAAACATTTTTAGTAAATTTTAGTTGTTATCACATTAAACATGATTGAAACGATTAGATCGAATATTAGAAATAATAATAATTAATAGAATAACTTTCCAACAGTACTTTTTAGACTCAATATAATTTCACTGAACTTCCAGTTAATACAAGAAAAATGGTAAAATGTAAATCCATTGCAAAAACGAAAAAACTGAACTATCTGGAAAAACATTAAATTATTCTATTAAAAAAGAAACTTAAAACTAACTTTTTGTTTTACATTTTTTTCAACTACTAGATAAAGATTTTAAATTTTTTAGTTTTAATATACGCCACACATTGTAAACCTGAATAAATTGGTTTTAGTTTTCTCATCGCAGTCTACATCTTTCAAAAGGGCTATTAAATTTTTTGAATCATTTTTTGAAGTAAAACTTGTTTAGGCGCTTTTTAAGAATTTTGCAACGGAAAGACAAAAAACGAATATAATATTCGGCAAATATACGATACAATTCAATTATGACACACATATAAATGTCGACATAAAAATGTCGGAAGTAGTCATTTGAACAGATATATAACCATATATATTCATCTCTATCATACTACAGTCTGATTTTGAATTTTAAACATATACATGCACACAATTCCAAGAAAACTTAAGTGGAAATTTAAACACAATAAAATAAAAATGAAATTAGAAGTAAAAAAGGCAAACGAATATTATGTTCGGCAAGTATGCGACAATTCGATTATGTGTATTGTATATTTTATACGCTTATTCAGTATCATATTAAATGTTATATGAGTTGGACGTGTCGATCTTAGATTTAAATATCTAATAATATAATATTCGTAACATCTAAGATCGATTCAGTTATCTAAGATCGATTATAACCATCCGCCTCTCTCAATTAGTATAGAAATAAATAGTTTAAAATTGCAGCCAAAATGTAAAAGCTCCTCGGTTAATTATTTTAAATTAAATTATGAAATCCTTTCTGAAAGAATTCTCGAATATGACTGGAATTGTTATTTTAGAAATCTGAATGTCGATGATTCTGTAAAAAGCTTTCATTCCAAAATTCGTCAGTTTATAAATTCTAGTCGTCCCAATTATGCAAGTAGGAACAATAAACAAAACTACCCCTCTTGGTTCAGTGTAGCCCTAATTAAACTCATAAAAGAGAAAGAAAAGGCTAGGCAAAGAGTAAAAATTTATAAAACAGATTTGTACATACAAAGATTCAATTATTTTCGGCTGTTAGTAAATACAGAAATTAAACTATGCCAAGAGCGCTATTTAACCAAAATTGAAGGTGATCTCAAATCCAATCCTAAAGAATTTTTAAAATATACTAGAAATAGCTCTAAAAAATCTGAATATCCAATATATATGAATTATGGGAGCCAATCTAGCGAAAATCCTCAAAGTATTTGTAATTGGTTTGGTGAACATTTCAATTCTATTTATAGCGATACTACGGTATCCGAGAGAGACTTACAAAAGAACTTTCCTAGTGATATTTCTGACCAATGTAACTTTTCCAAATTTCAATCTCTGAACAAGATGTGTCTGATTCCATATCTGACTTGGATGTGAATAAAGGTAGTGGAACTGATGGTATTCCGAATTTTTTTATCAAGAAACTACAGCATGAATTAAAGGTTCCAATTACTATTTTATTCAATAAGTCTTTAAATGCAGGAATTTTTCCAGATCAATGGAAGGAATCTTTTATAACCCCTGTTTATAAAAAGGGTGACAAATGTGACGTTTCTAATTACCGACCGATTTCAATTTTAAATTCTTGCAGTAAATTGTTTGAGAAATCTGTTTATAAATACATTTTTAGTTTCGTTGCTTCACGTATTGATTCCAAACAGCACGGTTTCTTTAAAAAACGGTCCACGATTACTAATTTAGTAGAATACACAGACTTCATATATAAAAATATGGATAAACAACACCAAACTGACTGTATTTACACAAATTTTTCTGCTGCGTTTGATAAAGTCAACCACAAGATATTATTGCGCAAACTAAATATTTTTGGATTTAACGGAATCTTACTACAATGGCTGGCATCTTATTTAAGTAACAGAAAACTCAGAGTTAGAATGAATGGATGTTACTCGGGCAATTTCACGCCCACTTCTGGCGTACCCCAAGGTTCTATACTTGGTCCTTTGTTATTTATAATATTCATAAATGATATTGGAAAAAACATTAAATCGAAGTATGTCCTGTATGCAGATGACTTAAAAATTTACAGTCGTATTCTGACTTTACAGGATTGCAATACTCTCCAAACTGATCTTGATTCTCTTTTTGATTGGTGTGATAAAAATAAGTTATATTTGAACGTTGAGAAATGTTCATGTATTACATTTACCAGAAATTATAAAAAAATTTATTTTGATTACACCCTGAACGAAGATAAACTAAATCGTGTACAGATGATAAAGGACCTTGGAATAACCTTCGACAGCTATCTCCGTTTCGATCATCACGTGAACCAAATATGTAAAACAGCTTTTAAAATGCTTGGATTTGTTTTAAGAAAAGGTAAAGAGTTTCGTAATCCCGAAACATTATTTATGCTATATAATAGTTTTGTAAGAAGTAGCTTGGAGTATGGAGTCCAAATTTGGCATCCTTACTACAACATTTATACAGACAGGGTTGAAAGAGTTCAAAGGGTTTTCACAAGACACATTTGTTTTAGATTCTTTCCGTATAATGGGCATCTGAGACTTTCGTATCCACGTAGACTAACTATATTAAATATAACCAAATTAGAAAGTCGAAGAGAATACCTTATCGAAATGTTTTTGTTTAAAATTGTGAATAATATGGTGGATTCTTCAATTCTTCAAGAATTATCTTTCTACGCGCCTTCTTATCGTACCAGACACATCCAGCTTTTTCTTCCTGCATGCAAACTTCTCATAACAATTTATTTTACACTTTAGACTTGTTTTCGGAGTCTTTGACAGTTTTTAAGAAGAAGGTTCTCTTAATTACAAGCAAACTAATTAATTAATTAATAACTTAACATATGTGTTTTTTTTTCTTATTTAACACATGGATTACAGCAGAAGTTGGGTCTTATTACGTTATTATATTTATGAAACATAACAAACAAACAAATTTAATTTAATATTTTGAGTATTGTTATTATTATTATGATATTTCTACTTATAAGTAGCTTAAGTTAACACATTTAAGTATTTTTATAGTGACATTGTGTAAATGGTAACCGTTCAATGTTCTAGTATATCAAATAAAATAAAATAAAATAAAATAAAATAAAAACATTTTATTGAGTTTCGTAATTTTTTAAATTTATATTTTGAATTGTTTTAGTTTTTTGAAGTAAATTCGTCATTGTGGTCATTGTGGCCATGGTGGTCATGGTAGTCATGGTAGTCATGGTGGTAATAGTTGTCATGGTGGTCATAGTGGTAATGGTGATCACGGTGTTCACGGTGGTTATGGTGGTTATGGCGGTCATGGTGGTCACGGTGGTCATGGTGGTCATTGTGTTCATGGTGGTCATGGTGGTCATGGTGGCTATGGTGGTTATGGTGGTCACGATGGTCATGGTGGTTACGGTGGTCATGTTGGTTATGGTGGTCATGGTGGTCATGGTGGTTATAGTGGTTATGGTGGTCATGGTGGTAATGGTGGTCACGGTGGTCATGGTGGTTATAGTGGTCATGTTGGTTATGGTGGTCACGGTGGTCACGGTGGTCATGGTGGTCATTGTGGTCATAGTGGTCATGGTGGTTATGGTGGTCATGATGGTCAAGGTGTTCACGGTGGTCATGATGGTCATGGTGTTCACGGTGGTCATGATGGTCTTATTGTTCATGGCGGTCATGGTGGTCATGGTGTTTAGAGTTTGCATCTCGGGCTTTCCCGGGCGGGAAAAAAATATTTGTGTTGATTAAATTTGTTTTGTTAAATAGGAAAATGAGTGTTGTAATCTTTGCACGCGGTTGAAATAAATTTCTTTGGCTACTGTGGCAGGTATTCATAAAAAGATGAAATATAAAATAAATATGTCGTATTGCAATTTAGAGTTGCATTTCTTGATAATATAATTTGCAGCATGTGTAATAAAAAGTAATATTTACATAATGTATTACAAAGTCAATTCAATTATTAACATAATTAAAATATGAAATTAGAGGTTTATGACAAATTTGTTAAATTTTTTGAAAAATGCATAAATTGTTGTACCAATTGTTAAATTAAGTGGACATGTATTCGTGGTGAAATTTAATTTGTAATACGTTGTAAGACTTTGAAAAGCATGTAAATATGGCTATTTAATACACATTGTTGCAAATTATATTACCAAGAATATTAGAAAGAAACTCTAAATTTCAATATGACATATCTATTTTATTTTAAATTTAATATTTTTAGTAATACCTGCTGCAGTGGCCAAAGAAGTTTTACTTCAGCAGCGTGTAAAGATTACGCACTCCATTTTTTTTTCTTATAAGCAATGAATTTTTATTCACGTCGTTTAAATATTGCTTCAAGTTGCTCCATCTTCAGCTTCAGCTGTGGTATAGGTTTTAAGGCCTCCTTCTGTAAGACAGTTATTCCAAGTACAACATTTATCATGAGAATGATCAATTATTAAACTTGAATCTTTCAATGTAAATAATAGGTAGCCTACCAAATATTCCAGACCATTGTACTTCAATGGTTGCATATATTTAGATGCAGGTCTTATATTTTCGAATGCATTTGTTATAATTGTTCTCAAACAAATGCTATTTGCTAGCTTGTCCAGGTCACCCCTGAGGTATTATTCTTAAACGACATGCCCTCTTCATATCGAATTGATTCGAGCAAATCATTCCATTTATACGCTGTTCGGGTAAAGAAGTCTCTCTGCATTCTGTCACTGTGAAAGTGTGGGGTCTTGACCTCAAGAGAAACTACATATTATTATTATTGTAAAATATATTTTTAAACAAAATAGAAAGATCCTTAAAGATTTAATGAACTGGGAACATTTAATTCAGGAATCAGATTCGAGGAACCCTGATGTGCCACATTTGCTAATAGCTTAATCTTTTTGAAACCGTGAATAACACACTGTAAGACTTTTGATTGAAATTTTATTACCGCTGCTAAGTCTTAAACCGTAATGGTCTTTAGCACCATTCACCACAAATGAACAATCTATCTCAAAACCATGATCTACAAAACTATTTCTTATGAGTTTTATTAGATGTGACACATGACCAAAAACGGTTACTTTTTCTGCATAATTCGCAAACTTCTGCAAGCGGCAATGGTTAACAGATATCGCTAAATCTAATAACAGTCTGGTAATTGTAAAGTAGGCTGCTTACAATAAAAGCTCTTTTATCAAAGCTGCATGCGCGAAGTTAGTTGGTGCTAGGACTTTAAGAGTTCAACTTCAATTGTACCACACCAACTACGGAGAGTAGTCGTAGCTGGCAGTGGATGCATTTTTTTCAAGTGTCGGCGATACTTGCGGGAGCAAGCCGAATGTGTAGTTTAACCATTCTAATTATCATCTGGCGACAATTTCGATGGTTTATTGGAATTTTCAAGTTTTTCAATTTGGCCTGGCTTAAAAACGTTGTAATGCCATTATCCAAATTTATTGTCATAGAACCGTTATTTATCAATAATTGAAGAGATTAGTTCCCTTCCTTTAAGATTTAGCTATCAATTTTATTTCTGCTGAAACATAATTGTAATGTATTTACATAACATTAAATATTGTATTAGGTAACACTAAAATAAGAAGTATGTAAACCGCAACAAACTTCAAGGTTATAAATAAATGACATGGCCAACTTGAATTTATTCCCCTAACAAATTAATTCACATGTTTCTATTTTAAACCTTATATCGAACTAGGGGTATCCCGCGGGCTGCGCCAACCCTCCCCCCTCCATTCTCCGCACGCCAATTCACTCTTTGCCTTTTCATCCGGCTTTAATACAATTACTAAGTACTATCCATTATAATCCAATCCAACCTCTTCTAATCTATTCTGTGTGCACCTGCTGCTAAACTACAAAAAAACCATCGTGAAGTGTACAAACTATAAATTTTTATACGATCAATCACAAATGGCTGGAAATAATAATATGTATTAAGAAAATGATGAAATAGCAGCTTTTGTTTTTCTTTAGTTTATTTACAGAAAATAAAACTATGCAAAAATAATGATGGAAAACAAACTATCTGTCATATAAATAATTAATTTTCTTATTAATATCGAAATGATATAAATAATAAATTTGAACGAAATGGCTGAAAGACTACATTATCGAAAAATTTAAATGCCGTAAATGGAATTTTTATGAATAAAAAGGAATAATTTTTATTTGGGAGGGTTTTTTGTGAACAATTAAGCTTAAGTACATATTGGAAATCACTTGAATTTTGCAATTCGAAAATATGGAGGGACTGAAATCTCACAGCTCTGAGATATCAAGACTTCGGTCTTGGTTAAGGATTTTGATATAATTTTCCGCAAAAAACTTTTACGAGGACATGGTTTTTAGTTTTGGGCAGCGATGTATATCAAACATAACTCTTTGTTAATGTACAAGTATTTTTTATCTGTGTTTAAAAATTTATTACAAAACTAACACGAAACATCAATACGTTGCCGAAAAAATATAACAGATCATAAATTAACATAATCTAGTGAAAAGATGATACATTCAGCAAACTGCTCAAAAACCTCTCCATTTAGTGTTTCAAGAAAATATTAGAAAAACACAAATTCATATTTCTTCCAAAAATATTTTAAAAATTAAATAAAATCAAACTTTTTTCAAAATTCCAAAAACATTCCAAAAATTAGAATAAAATCAAATATTTAAACTTTTTCTAAATTCCAATAATATTCCAAAAATTCTTAAAAATTCAAACTTTTCCAAAATTCTAAAAATATTGCAAAATTATTACAAAAATTCAAACTTTTTTCAAAATTCCAAAAATTATAATAAAATCAAAAATTTAAAATTTTTCAAAATTCTAAAAATATTCCAAAAAATTCTTACAAAACCAAAACCAAATTGAAACTTTTTTCAAAATTCTAAAAATATATATAAAATTCAAAAACTCTATTTTTTTATCAAAATTCTAAAAATATTCCAAGAATTAGAATAAAATCAAATATTTAAACTTTTTCTAAATTTTAATAATATTCCAAAAATTCTTAAAAATTCAAACTTTTTCCAAAATTCTAAAAATATTGCAAAAATTTTTACAAAATCAAAAATTGAAATTTCTTTCAAAATTCCAAAAATTATAATAAAATCAAAAATTAAAAATTTTTCAAAATCCTAAAAATATTCCAAAAATTCTTACAAAATCAAAAATTAAAACTTTTTCCAAAATTCTAAAAAATATTGCAAAAAAATTATTACAAAATCAAAAATACAAACTTTTTTCAAAATTCCAAAAATAATAAAAATAAGTTGAGCGCCCAATTTTGTTGGTTCAAGTGCGGTCCAAGTAACTAACTTAACTTGTAACCTAACCTAAGCTCCTATCGGGTTCTACTATGCTTTAGCTAAACTGCTATTGTACAACCGGCCTTAAATGAATAATTAAATTATTTCTAATAATTATGATCACTGATTTCAATAATAGCAAAAATTAAATGTGTGATTGTGTCAACTGTAATTGTAATATTGAATTATTATCGATTATGAATTATTATGGATAAGGTCCGATACAATAATTACTGACGAAAAATTTTTCAAAAAAATAAAAAAACTAATAACTAAGTTTAAGTTTAAAAAAACTTAACCTAAAATTTATCTTGCTTAACTTTCTTTGTTTGATGCTTATCTTCAAATCCTCAATGTACTAGGTCATTCAATAAGTCGTTGTTTATTTAGTTGTTTGTTTAGTTTTAATCGTTGTTTATTTAGTTGATTTATAATATATGTTGAAAATTGTTAAAAATCTTATTAATCAAAATCTTCAATGTAATGTAAACCTCAAAATAATGCAAATGTAAATCTTATAAATCCAGTTCTCAATGTAATGAATCGTTGTACAGGTTTTACAGTCCAAATTCAACATTTTGCAAATCAAATTAAACATTTTGCAATTCAAATTCAATTTTTACATTTCAAATTCAACTTTTTGCAAATCAAATTCAATATTTTGCAAATCAAATTCAACTTTTTGCAAATCACATTCAATTTTTTGCAAATCAAATTGAAGAGTAAAAAATTGAATTTGATTTGTCAAAAGTTGAATTTGATTTGCAAAATATTGAATTTAATTTGCAAAAAATGAATTTGATTTGAAAAAAGTTGAATTTGATTTACAAAAGTTGAATTTGATTTGCAAAATGTTGAATTTGGACTGCAAAACCTGTATGTTGATTTATTATAAATGTTGAGAGTTTTTGAAAACTATTATGATGAACTTAAAACAGCCTGGCATTATTAAATAATTTGATATGCCTTTGTATAGGATTTTTATATGTATTGATTTTTAGTTTATGTTTCATATAAATTCAATTTATTAAATTGTAATGAACTAGTGTATATGAAACGTATATGAAACCAATGTTCTAGTAGTACAGTACGTACAATGTGCGGTAGTACAGTAGCAATTTTATAGTAGTACAGTTCTGTTTATAAAAGTCTTATAAAATCACGTCAGGGTCACCAATGTTATAGTTGTAATTCAAATAACTATAAACTTTAATTTTAATAATCAATTCTTTTATTTTAATTTTATTTTGCACTTTGATTGAACTTAAATTCAATTTCGAATTACTACAAATTATTTTATTATTGGATATGATCAGCTTGATTGTTTAATTGATAATAATTGTGTAGCCTAGAAGCAAAGTACATAGGGTCTTTTCCACTTTGATCAAATTTGCACAAATTAAAAAAACTTCTCATTTCTAAATTGTTGCAAATTAATCTATTATTACAATTTACAAACAATAAACGAAGCTTAATTACTATATATTTAAACAGAAATCCACGATAAACTTGCACCATTTAAAGTTATTTCGAATTAAGTTTTGGAATAAGTTCGTTATGTTTCCAGTGCCATGGAATAAGCATGATTTGTAACTAACATGGCGGGACCGCGGGAGTAAGCCCCGAAATAAAACAATAAATTTTAAAAAAAGCCATTGTTTTATTTAAATTCTTGAAATAAATTCAAAATTAAAGGTTTTGATTTTCACATAAAGAAGGAATAAAGATGCTTTGCAACCAATATAACATTTGTGTTATCGTTTTTAAAGATAAAAACGCTGATTTTTGAAAAACTTAATTGGAGAAGGCGGTGATATTAAACAAAAGCAACATTACTTCATCATTGACTTATTTTTTATAAAAATGGAAAAGACACTGGTTTGCTTCTAGGCTGCACAATTATGAGATTATAAATTCTATATTACTTTATATTATTTATACGGGTTTTGTGTGCAAGATGTATGTTTTGTCTCTACAATTGTCCTTGTCTTAAACCGGAGTCGACTTCAAAAACTTAAATATTAGTGCTTTAACAATAAAATAACGAAATAAAGGGGAACGGGGGATATATTGAATACTTTTTTCTTTGTACTTACATTTTTTGTAACATCTAGTAGAAAGAAAAGTTTTGCCTCAGTTTTAAGAATTCCTGTAATGACGTTTGGTATAACGATATTTTTGTTGTGTTTTATGATCGCCTGTAGCTTTGCCGCAACGTTTGATTCATATCATATTAATGATTTTATTCAACAATCGCCTCTACATTGGTCATTGCGCCCATTTTTATTATATTGCATTATTGATATTATTTAACAATCGTTAATGTGACTTTGGTGCAACAGTTATTTATGATATTGCGTTATTTAAAATTGTTCAACAATCTCCTATGGCTTTGGTGTAACTATTTTTATTACATTGCATTTTTGTTCGAGTTCAACAAGCGTCGGTACCATTGGCGCAACGATTGGTTGTGTTGTTGAATTAATTTATACATTATTCACTATGATTAACTAGTAAAGAAGGAGCATGGAGGGTTGGATCAATTACAAATGATGGGGTGGGTGAAGTATTTTAGCTTTTAAATCTCATTATTATATTTGATGTGTGGGTGATAATCTGGGTTTCTCTGACTTTTGTGGTTGTCAGAGTCCCTATTCGTTGCTCATTTGAATCCGTCTTCTTGTGAAACTTTTTCGTCTAATTCAGCATTTGTGATGGGCTCAGGACAGGCAACGAACTCACAAACTGCATCTATTCGGTAATTTTATCTCAAGGCACGCAACTCCTCAAACGGTCGTGATTCCATTTTTAGGAATTAACGTCGTTCATTACAAGATTATTTATAACGAGAAACATATATGCACGAAGTTTTTATCATTCGTTTTTATGATCTCTTCCGCTGTAAACAATTTGTTGCAAATCAAAAAATGTGGGTCAAAAAAAATATTGGTCATGTCATGTCATGGTCATGTCAATGGTTATCAAAAATATTGGTCATGTCATAATAAATTGAGATTTCAATGGGAGCTTTACGATGATTAAAGTTTGAAGTTGCATCCAATATCAACGAGGCCCCATCGGTGTTTCTTCACGTTCATAAATGATGCAATTTTTGGTGCCTTCTTTACGACTTAAATTTATTTTTTTCACAATAAAGAAATGAAATAAAATTTAACAATGTAGTAATCGAATTCTCAGCAATATTTTACGTTCAAGATAGTTCACATATTTCAAAGATGCCGATAAAAACCAATCAAATAACAATATTTTATATATCAAAAATAAATAAAAGAATTATTGTTTCTATCAAAACAGAAAAAAAAAACAAGCTTGATGTCAAAAATCAATTTTCTGTTTTTCCAAGATAAATTTAATCAAATCCAGAAAAATTGGTTACATAATCCAAACACAATCGATATGTTATACATTTAACGTAATTTTATTCTTTTCAACAAAAAACTACGGAATGTTTTTTAACTGGCACAAGCAAATAGATGAAATAAAAAAATATCGAATATTATGTTGGTAAGATTGAAACTTTCCAAGAATACATAAGAAGAAGATAAGACAAAACGAAAATGATGGTAAAAGAAAGATAAATCAATACACTTTAATAAAACCATCAAATAACAAAACGAAAAAATAATGTTCAGTCTAATGACTGTGCAGATCATAATCTCAAATGACAGTAAACAAAAAGAAAAGAACATTTACCCAAAAACTAACGAAGACGATAAAATAATTACATAACCATCAGAGAGAAAAACAAAATCAATAAACAAGAACGGGAAAACGGAAAAACAATTTTTGCGAGATTCGTAGATACTTTGTAATGCTAGAATACTGTATTAACAACTGAAAATGTATGTCGGCATATATCCAATTTAAAAATTTTATTTGGATTGGGAATTTAATACCTTTGGAAAGAGAAATATTCTGAAATAATAATGTCAGTTAATGGCAGTTGATATTATTTACTGTGTTATGGTTTTGTTTTGAAGGATTACAAAAACGAATTATTATTTTGTACAATGTATTGATATTAAATTATTACTCTTTATATGAGGTTTAAACGAGCGAAGGGAAGGGAAATTGCTGAACTTTGATTTTAAAATGGAGACGTAGATATGGAACAAAATGAGCTTTAAAGAATCTGAAGACTTATAAAAACATACAAAACAAGCATATAAGTACACTAGATAAAGTGGTATTATAAGAGTTATGAAAGAAGATTCAACACTCCCTACTTCTGCAGTCAACAAATCGGATGAGAATTTGAAGTTAAAATTGATGGGTCACAAAAACGCATGGGATCTTGATGAAAGTTTGATGTCAACGATGTTGACAATTCATGAAATTCACAATCACAAAAGATATAGAAGCAAACAAACAAGATTATTGGTTTTAACGCATCTTTTATTTTTTTGCGATTAATTTTACTTAAACTGCACTATTTAATATATTTTATAATAAAGGCAACCCGCCGGTTTCAACAATACAAGACCAAAAAAAATTTTTTTTTTATTAAAACAAATTAATTAAATGTATAAATTATTCTAAACAAAAATAATTTTTTTGTCGTTTTATTGTTAACGAACACAAACATATAAATATTTTTTTTCAATTCAATTTGAACTATAAATTTAACACAACCCTAATTCAATTTTACTAATTTCACTATTTAACAAACAAAAAACAAAATTTCAATGAATTAAAAAAAAATCCTCATTTGAATTTCAATAAAATAAAATAAATAATATTTTATTTTAACTTTCTTTGATATTCACGAGAGCGATGGTGGAGGATTTGAAGAAGCGGTTGTATCTCCAAGATTCATTTGAACAAAAAATGAACATCCAATATATATCTTTCTTTTTGCTTTCCCCTCACAAACTTCAAATCGATATATTGCCGAATGGATCTGACGGATCACATTTAGCAATAATAATTTGGAATCAGCAATCATGTACTAAGGTTTGTTTAAAAAAACCGGACAATAATACAAATTTGTCAAGAATTATTCAGAGATTACCTGAAACAACCCTGATTTAAAAGAAATAACAATCATTTGCACATTTTTCAAAATGTAAACCATCGGATCATTAATGCTAAGTTTTATTCTCTTGTGAAACGAACTATGGCATGTAGAAAATGAAATCGAAGAGGGGTCAGGCTTGAATTTTTCTATCTACACCGTCCTAAAAGAACAAACGTTTCAACGCATGAACTTTCCGTAGCTGAACATAACATAAACCATCATAACAGTTATGTAACGCTCTATGCCGTTTGATGCATAAGGGAGTTCCTCATTATCAGCTTCATGATCGTGTGTTTGTTTACCTATCCGATTTATCAATAACTTATCCAATTTTTGGCAGCATATAGCATGGCTGACCGAATTTGAAATTCGGCTGAAAGGGCATACCATCAACGTTGAAAAGAGTTACTTTTGGTTGCGAAAAATGAAATATCTGGATTTCATAGTAGGTGATGGTTACTTGGGTGTCAACAATGATAAAGTTAAAGCAATTGCTAGTTTTCCAACTCTTAAGACCGTAAGACAAAACCAAATATTTCTTTTCTGTGTTATCGGTTGGCATCGCAGATCCATCGAAAATTATTCAACCATAGCAGCAGTTAGTGGGTGCTCTTGAAAAAAAATTGTCTGGTCTGAAGAAATTCAAAATTCATTCGATTTGATTACTGCATCGGTACGTGTCAATTCTGATTTTAAGTGAAGATTTTATCCTACAACGCCAGCAGTACTGATGTAGGAAATGTGCTATTTCAGGTGGCAGATGATAATAGTGAGAGACCGATAACAATTATGAGTCAAAAGTTTGATGCCGTGCAATGTAATTACAGTATATCTGAAAAATGTTTGGAGCATATATTGAGGTACTACCATTCACCATAATTACCGACTATGGTAGTCTCAGGTTTTTCATTGACTTGAAAGATCTTGCTGGAAGATTTGCGCGTTGCAGTGTAAAGCTCCAACATTTTAATTTTGAAATCGAGTAGCGTAAGGGTGCTCTAAAGTACACCGTTGTCGAAATTACAATTCCAAATGATACAGATGTCCCACCATTGCACGTGTACCTTAATATTTTTTAGACCATGACTATTTGACCTAAACAAAGTATCTCCGTTGTTAGGAAATAAAAATCCCCTTTATCCCTATTACGTGTTACCCTATGGTAACAACCGTTCTCACACCATTGTCACTTGCATTTCTTAAACTCAGTCCAAAACCTTCGTGGTCTTATTTCTTTTATTGTTTCAAAATTTTTCTCATGATATATGAAGTTTTCATGGACAATTACCTCAACGGTGATATTTGAATAAAATAACCTTCGTTGTTCCTATTCCAGTCTGCAAGTGGCGGAAATGGTTTAATATTTCTATATAAATTATAAAATTTGTATAAGTTTTTTTCCCATCAAAAATTGCAATATTTGCCATTTTTTTGTTTTTTTCCTCAAAACTGTAAAACTTGGAAAAATAAAAAGTCAGTTGTTGGCCAACCAAGAATAAGAACAGATTAAGTTAATTTAAAAAAAAAATAATAAACAGAGTAAAAGTTTTATATATGAATATAATTGTAGTGCTTAGAATTAGTTTATAATTAATTTTTTTTTCTCAAAGAAACAAAATAATTTAAATCGAACTAAGTTAGTAAAATAGTGCTGAAATCTTAAGTTACTTTATAAATAATAAACTGAATAAAAGTTTTATAGTTAGATAGAATTAGTTTATGATTAATTTTTTTTCAAAGAAACAAAAAAAAAATTAAATCAAACTGAGTTATGTAGTAAAATAGTGCTGAAATCTTAAGTTACTTTATAAATACTAAACTGCATAAAAGTTTTATAGTTAAATAGAATTAGTTTATGATTAATTTTTTTTCAAAGAAACAAAAAAAAAATTAAACCGAACTGAGTTACTGAAATAGTGCAAAAACCTTAAGTTACTTTCAAAAATCATAAACTGAATAAACGTTTTATAGTTAGCATTAGTTTATGATTAAATTTTTTTCAAAGAAACAAAAAATTCAATAAAATAAGAACAAAAAGGTAAAGTTTGGCTTTTTAATTTATCACTGGGGAGAAGCAGTTAGGAGAGAATTAACTTCAACTACTAGCTGAAGAACAAAAATATTGTATTATTGTGAGTCAGGTAAATTTTTTATGTTTATTTACATCTTCATAACCTTAAATGACCTTAGATGAACAGGTTGAATTGTTAGCTAAACGACGGTTATAATATAATGAGACCACAATTAAAAAAGGGTGTGGTGTGTGTGTGTGTGTGTGTGTGTGTGTGTGTGTGTGTGTGTGTGTGTGTGTGTGTGTGTGTGTGTGTGTGTGTGAGTCGACAATGGGTTGGCCAGGGCAGTTCCAAAGATGATTAGGGTCTTCAACCCTCTACTTTAACTCTCGTTTTTAACCGAGTTCCAGCTCAGATTGATTTTGGGACACAAAAATGAGAATAAAAAATAATAAGCCAAATGAATTCAGCCACCAAATGATTTCAACGCGTGATCTATTCTATACTTCGGGTCGCCGGTACTAATATACACGTGGAAAACATCTCCACTGTTCCAACCCACACCATCTATTCTAGCCAGACATCACTGTGGTGAAAATTAAGATTGGTCGTCACTGTGACGTTGGTTCATCCACCGTAGACAGTAAGTCATAAGAATAAACAAAATATATTGCTAATACAAATTGAAAAGGGTCTATCTTTTCCCGAAAATATTTTGACACCTCAAACCAGCTGTTTTAATTTGTGCATGTAAAATCATCAAAATTTATTGATTTCCCTTGCAAATTTGGTTATTTTGATTGCAACTAAAAGTATTTTAAATGTGAATTTTTGAAAACAATAATTAATTAAATTATTAATTATGATAGCATATATTTAATTAGCATATATTTATAATTTTTGATAGCATATATTTATAATTTTTCAGCATTAACTGGTGATGTGAGATCACTCAACTATCCGGGTGCATGGGTGTGGCACCAGAATTGGTTCTTAAAACCGATGAAACTATGTTGATAGTAGAATTTTACAATTTTACAGCATTAACTGTTGATAAGCAATTATTCAGCAATCCGACTGCATGGTGTGGCACCAGAAGTGGCTTATAAATTGATGAAATTGTGATGGTCGTAGCAATTTACAATTTTACCGCATTAACTGGCGATAAGCCAGTAATTATTCAGCAATCCGGGTGCATAGGTATGGCACCAAAATTGGCTTATAAATTGATGAAATTGTGATGGTAGTATATATGTATAATTTTACAGCATTATTGGTGATGTGAGATCATCAGCAATCCGGGTGCATGGGTGTGGCACCAGAATTTGTTTTTAAAACTGATGAAACTATGTTGATAGGGGAAATTTACAATTTTACAGCATTAACTGGTGATGTGAGATCAATCAACAACCCGGGTGCATGGGTGTGGCACCAGAATTGGTTTTTAAAACTGATGAAACTATGGTGATAGTAGAAATTTACAATTTTACAGCATTAACTGTTGATGTGAGATCAATCAACAATCAGGGTGCATGGGTAGGAACCAGAATTGGTTTTTAAAAACTGTTGAAACTGTGATAGTAGTATATATGTACAATTTTACAGCATTATCCGGTGATGTGAGATCATCAACAATCCGGATGCATGGGTATGGCACCAGTTTGGTTTTTAAGTTGATAAACCTATGATGATAGTATACAGCCAATACCAGGTAGCGCAATCACCCATACAATTTTTCTGTCAAACTTTATGTAACACGCTATATTCTATTGTTTTTTTTCCTTTTCCTTTTTTTTTGCATTTCGTTTCTACTAAAATTTTTAAATACACTTTAAATATTAAGTACTTACTACTTAATAATATGCTATACAAATTTAATTCACAGTGCTAACTTGCTTTAATCTTATACATACAATTTATATCATATGTCTGGTCACCTTTTATGCTGGCTATTTTCGTCCCGCACTCATAGAAAAAAAATTAAACCCCAATCAGTTTCTTTTTCACGTGGAAGTCCCGAAAGATAATTACAAGGAGAAAACAAACTAACAAAGCAACAAAAATAAATTAATCACAAAAAAAAATAACAATGTAACCGATTAAATTAATCACAAAAAAAATATATTAAATCAATACCAAAGAAAATTAAAGAACAGAAAAGGCGTCTATCCACCACGACGAGCAAAAATTTTTAGTCCACACCGACATTTTTAGTCCACACCTTTCTTTTTTTATTACAAAATTCTCACATGGAACTTACCTGTCCCCTCAGTTGGTTGAGCGAATCAATTTATAGTTCAATATTCACCATAGGATCGTGTCCAGAATCATCCACTGAACAAGATATATTTTTTTTATACTTTTATTTTTCATCAAACCAACATTTTGAAATTTGTGAAGTTTTTGTTTACATATTTCAAAGTTTCCAGATCACACGACAGTCAAATTCTATGGTACTGTGTGAAACAAAAAAAAACATAATCATATCCTCGGCCACAATTCTGGAGACGACTACTCGGGTAAGAAAAGAATTACTTATATTATTAACATTCGTTATTAGATCATGTTGGTTGAAGATGATTTATTGTTTAGTTTGCTTTTTAAATATATTATAGGTTTGAGGATTGACAAGATCGAAAAAAAAACAAAACATAGCGAGCATAATCTAGGCGATAACATTCGTATAAGCATTCCAACCAATATCGAGCAATGTAATAGCATACCGTAACTATTAGTATTAACCTAAACTATGCTTATGGTAATTAACTTTAATTTATTTCTAGTCATTTTCACACCATATCCACTGCCAAACGGAAGAGTGCAATCGTCAGAACAGATGCCACAACAAACATGTAGCTTAGATTTAAAATTAAACTGGATCAAATTAAGTTATTGTTTACTATTTTTTTACTTTTGTTTAGAGATTGGAATTTAGTGTACTATTCGTTTTTTCTCTATTTTTCTTTTTAATGAGAATTGGTGTAACCAATTGTGGATATACTGGTCGTAATAGTGAACGTTACAATGAAGCTTGTCAATGAAGGAAGTCGAAGTCCGAAAATATGTTGCCGACTGTGATAAGCGTAGCAAAGCCAATAATATCACTTTACGGTTACCACCCACCTATGGGTGATCCATCATATATTTTCCTCTCGTTTTAAAAGCTGCACGTGTATTTTCTTGGACCATATCCACGCTTAAAAGGAGGAAATTTTATATATTTATAGTCCTCATTTTCCACGATATGTTTTGATGGAACTTCTAAGCAACTCCACTGCTATGTTTGCAATGAAATTCTTGGAAAAGGTTCTCTGCCAATTGTAACGACCAAATTCTATGATTACTTTAGGTAACTACGTTTTATTTTGTATTCAAAAACAATATTTTTTTGTTTTCTATCATTACAACAACATTAAATCTTATGTTTTCAGTTTGTTGTAATTTACAACAAAATTCGTTTCGCAATTATGTGTATCACTGTATAACTTAAATGTTTCAATTATGTATAGCATTGAATTTATATTTTTTTATTAGTATTGTTTTACATATACACAGAAATAAGAAAATTGATAGATCAAAATAGCTTCGCAGGGTGATTCATGCATAATGGAATTTGTCGCAACCGTTTGATTTGGTAAAATATGCGACTGCTATGTTTTTTGGATGGAAATTTCCTACCGATCGGGTAGAAAAACCACACTTTATTTTTGGAAAAGATTAAATATTTTTTCTTTTTCAGGTATTATTTGAAGATTTTTAGCTCTCGAGCAAAGATAAAATTATTATTGATCAGCCATTAAGGCACATTTGTTAGTTACTATATATACGAAAGATAGTTGTGAATATTAATTAATTTTAAAAAAACAAAATACAGTTCTGATTAGTGAAGATAAATTAACTTATAGCAACCACAAAAAGTTTGACTTTTTGGGCATTGTTAATACAGTATTGATTTGATTTTTGTGAGGAAGAAATAAAAAAAAAATGTTTTACTTAAGTTAATAAAAACGGGCAACATTGTTATAAAAAAATTAAATAATTATATATTTGGTATTATAAAAAATTTTTTTTTGTACACAGAAAAAATTAAAGTTTCATTTTCATCTAATTTAAATTATATGAGTTGAAAATGTAAGATTCATGCAAAGTTTTCTAAAATTTTACTAGAAAGTTTTAATATTTCAAACATTTAGTTTCGTTAAAACTCGTAGTTAAAATTAGATTAGATTAGATTAGATTATCATTTTACTTTTGGCTAATTCATTTATTTTTTTGTAAACAGAAAAAATTTTTTTTTGTACACAGAAAAAATTAAAGTTTCATTTTCATCTAATTTAAATTATATGAGTTGAAAATGTAAGATTCATACAAAGTTTTCTAAAATTTTACTAGAAAGTTTTAATGTTTCAAACATTTAGTTTCGTTAAAACTCGTAGTTAAAATTAGATTAGATTAGATTATCATTTTATTTTTGGCTAATTCATTTACCAAAAAAATCTATTTCATACAATTATATTCCTTAATTCATTCAATACACTTTTATGATAATTACACTTTTAAGTCATTCAATGTTTCATCAAATTCATTAGGTTTTTCGTCTAATATGTTTAAATAAAACAGAAAAACTTTTTCGCCAAATCAATAAAAAAATCAATAAATTATTAAATGTCTAAAACTTCAATCATTTAATATAAATTAAATGAATTCTTAAATGAGATTCGATTTCTAAAATTCATTCAGTTCCTATATGAATCAATGAATATTTAAATGAATTTGTAAATATATATTTTTCTCTGTATTTAAAAGAAAAAAGCCAAGAAACAAATTAATAATATTGTATGCTGTTACGAAGCATACAATAAAGAAAAACAAAGAAAAATTTAAAAAAAGCTGTCTTAATCACCAATTTATTTTATTTCTCAATTGCCATTAGCATAGATAATTCATAGTAATTCATATCACTATTGTTATCAACAACAGCATTTTTTATCAAGTATTTACATCAGTATTATTGTCAACAACAACTATTCTGATCAACTATTCATTTCACGATTATTATCAACAACAGCATTTTTGATCAAATATTCACATCACTAGTATGATCAGCAACAACTTGTTTGGTCAAATTCTCAAATCACTATTGTCATCAACATCAGTATTTTTGATCAAATATTTACATTACTAGTATTAACAAACACAACTTATTCGATCAACTATTAAAGTAATATAATCGGCTAAGGCTGGGCAAGGTGCCGTAGGGTGGGATCTTTTATCCTTATGGGGTGAGTCATTCAATTTATTTGATATTATTATTCATATATCTAAAGTATAGTATTGGTGTGGATGTGACGGTCTTGTCTTCTTCGATGCTAGGGTCGTCAGAGTTTCTTTTATCCATTCTTTATCTGGGTCCGTCTATATATTCTCGAATGCGTGCATACTGATTAATTTGTGCTGGCATAGGGGCCGTTAATATTCGAATCCACAGACTTTCGCTAGTTGGAACGTAAAATCTCTTGGCACGCAGTACCCCAATTATTCCTTTTGTTATTTTTAGCAATAGGACCAGTCACCATTACAATGCCATTCGGGTATTATATATTGAATATATTTTATAAAAAAACAAAAGATTTGGTGATTTTAATGTTTTGATGGATGGTTGATTATTCATCAATCTGTGATTTGTGAATAAGAGCCTAGGACAGTCATTCACCGAAAACTGTTGGGCAATGTTCAGAATTGAATCATTTACCATGCACGATATTACAAATTTGGTAATATGTATAATACAATATACATAACTGGAATTGGAAACTAATTCAAAAACTAAATTATCCAGAAGAAGACAGACAACATACTTAAGTAAAGTTTTTTTATTACAATTTATTCCTTAACATTTCTTTTCCTATTTGTTTTTTTTATTTTTGTCATCGTAAGTTCCATTGTATTACTAAATATTGAATTTTTTTTTAATAGAGAGGTTTCATGGGCCAGTTGCCATTTTGTTATTGGCCTATTGGCAACGTTGTTTATGAGGCGGTTGATGGAGCTAGAAGAGTGCTTGTCATCTTTCAAGTCAAACATATAAAATCTTAGTAACGCAGTGGTGGCGTCCAATTTCTTACAAACCTCAGCCCGGCTTGGAGACATGTCAGGGTGTGGGACGTGCCCACGATTGGTGGTCGAAATATTTCACATATTGGATTTGCAACTTGCTTGATCCAAGCGAAAGCAAGATTACATAAGGTTTTCTTTAATTTCCTTAATATCTCCATACTACGAAGATTAAAGAAAACCTGAACCTAAATATTTATGTATTATGAAACGCATGATATTTTGTAGTAAATGTAATACTAATCCATTATTTTCACAAAGTTGAACTTAGTAGATTGTAAAAAATTAACAATTAGGTCAAGGTTTTCTTCACTTTTCGAAAAGTCTCCAGTAAAAGATGTGCACAACTAGAAAGACTCAATTTATTGTTGTAATTACACGTCTTAATACGATCTTTAATAACTCTACTAGTTTGAAAGTAATTGAATATAAAATTTGTTGGCCTAGTGTGATAGTCTGAAAAGCTGTACGACCTGCAGGTTTCAAGATTGCTAATGTGTCAGGAAATTCATGGTGGCCCCTACCATATTGTCCATTATAGTTCAAAAACTTATCAGTTCCTTCTCATATATAAATCTTCATATTCTGCTACAGTTTCATCAAAATTAGTTCATTAAAGAAAGCTGTAGGATCGCGCCCCGACGATGTTATTGAAGTTTCAAATAAACACCACACATCTCAATACCGTTCAATAACTAGTCAGTTCTTTTTCATTCGAATCTCCGTCAAATCTCTTTGTCAAAGTGTCATCAAAATTGATTAATGAACGAAGTCTGTATGCTCCCAACAATCTTTAAAAACAAAGTGTGTAAAGTCAGCAGTTGTGTGGTAGACCTCTCGTACTAAATTCTTATTTATCAAGTCTAATAAATCCTAGGCGCGGTACGGTATGGTCCCATTTGATAGCAAACCATTGAAACCAAGTGTACAATAAATCCAAGAATTTTTTTGATTAAATATTGATTGAAAAAATGATTGAAAAAAATTTACTTTTCTAACCAGATCTCTTATGAGAGAAGGGGTAAAATATACAAAACCAGAATCATCATTTGCATTACCCAGAGTACTCACCAATCCAAATCATGCTCAGGTCAAATTTCAAAACAAGCTTAAGGCTAGTAAATATAAAACAATTGTTTCCTCAACAGCTATTAATATAAACTGATTAATGGCTTTCGACTTGGTCCTAATAAAATATTTTTATCACATCTCTAGGCTATGAAAAATTTAAAATTGATGTATAAAAATGAACCATAATTCTTTTAAAATATTTTTCTTACATCAAAACGCAAATAAAATTCGTATTTCCCTAAACAAATAAATAAAATTTTTTAATATAATATTTTCGTTACAAAAACATGAGTATAAAAGCAACTCATGACGAAAATAATGAGGAAAAAAACCACTCCGACAAAAGGGATTTTGGGAACATACCAATAAAAAAAAGAAAAGAAAATCATATTTCACAAATTATCAGGAGTCAAAGACCAGTTTTTTTTGTTATGATAAAATGTCATAAATATAACATTACGCTAATTCGATGATTCTTGTGTTACTGCCGATTTTTTGAGGATGTAAACCAAAGTGTTGTTGTGTTTTTGTTTCATGTTACGGTCCCTTAGAGACCGTATTTGGTGTTAATGTTAATTTCATGAATATTGTTTTTATAGAACAAATTGGTTTGGTTAAGTTTTTGAACGAGATTAGGATTATCGATGTTGGCGATATTGAAATTTTCAAGCAAAAACTGTTGGAAACCATGAGGGTTTGGTGGATGGTATTTAGCTAAAATTTTAACTATTGTTTAATATATTGATTTTGTTGAGATTCTTTCCTTGATGGACTTTCGACTTCATCTTTACTTTAAAGCTCATATATTCAATTATAATGTCAGAAGCTTACCCACAATATGTTCTTTATAATTGGAATAAAAATGGAAGTAACTTTATCCCTACTACAACCATCAAATAAGTTGTTATTTAGGAATAAATTATACTTTTATACAAAACGTGGCTTTATCCGGCTCGAAGGACCTCTTTATTCAGTTTTTCATTTTTTCTTTCGTTTTTCTTTTTCCTTAAACCCCACCACCATTATTTTTTATAACAAGTAGTTATGCGTGGACATCGGCCAGGTGAAAGTAAAGGTCAATAAAAAACAAAAATAAAAAAGCATTAGACATATCCTAAATTTGATTAAAATTTAATTTTTACATAAAAATCTATGATTCTGAAAAACAATTAATTTAGTAGCATAGGCTAAGGAAACTGTTATAATGTAACAAAACAAACCTTGAAATTAATATTCAACACTCATCTGGTGACAATCCTAGAATAATTAAAATTGACTGAAAGCAGCAGCGTATTTAAATTGAATTTAATTTTTTATTCTCGCAAAATCAATTTTAATTAAAAATCAATTACAAACAAAAGCTTTAATAATTAATTCTATTAAAAAAAATTTACTCCCTGAATTTTTATTTTTTCAAATCAATTTTGTTTATTGAATTTTTTTTTTAAATTTTTTGAATAATTTACAATTCAACTCATTTTTTATCCTTTACATTTTTTTTTCTAATTATTTATTATTCCATTGCTATTTTTTTTTGTTATCAAAATAATAATTTTTAATTCATTTTCTTTTATATTCTTTTGTTTCAATATTATATTTTTTCCATTTTCTTTTAAGCTTTAAATTTAATTACTTTAAGGATCGAAAGCATATACGAGAGTGAATTATTATTATTTTCTTCAATGTTGGAAAATCTTGAGTGGGAATGAGGAAAAGGAAAAGCTTTTGTAAATGATAGAAATTTTGTGTTAAGTTTTAGTGAAGTTGGGTTGTCGGAGATTTTTAAGATATAAAATAATGAATTGTTTTAGGTCAAGCTTACGATTTATATGTTGTTTCATTCTTTAACAGAATATAATTGTTTTTTGTTTACAAAAAGTCAAACATGTTAAATGCTTACTATAATACATTAAAATTAATGCTAGTGAGTATAAAAGATATAATGTAAACTATGGTTTAGTGTTTGTCTTGTACGTACAAAATTATTAGACGTTAAATGTTTGAATGTTTTTTATATGAAAAAACGTCTCAACTGTGTTGTTGTTAAAAATAAAAAATATTGATGCGAATAAGACGTGAAATCTTTATTCATTTTACAAAAAACAAATGAAAAATTCTCTTAAACGATATTAAGATTTACCTTAAAATTTTATTAACAGTGCGAACATAGATAACCAAAGTTATCATCAGTTCATTAAAGTAATCAAAATTCAATCCAGTTCATTTTTCATCGTTTAATGATATTTTTTTTCAGTTTCTAGCTTCAGGGAATTTATTGTTGAATATCATTTATCTTTTCTTTTATCTTTACGTCGTTATATTTTTCTACGATATAGTTGACTGATAAAATTAACAAAAAAATTCAGTTTAATAATCATTTATGAAGAACAAAAAGATAACAACAAAATTTTGACATCAAAATAAGATTAAAGAGCCATACTTAGAATCACATCATCTAAATTCTTTTTTATAGCCTAATTTACGATAATAAATTGTATAACAATTTTAATTAAAACTAATAAATGCCAATTTTTATTTGGCACAACACCAAATTATGGAATTGAGATAATAATGTTGTTGATGGATGTAATCTGACATACGATAATAGGATAAAGGAAATAAATTTTTATAGAGATAGACGGTTAAATTTGGCTTTATGATAACAAGATTTTTTTTGCTCATATCAAAGCGATGCGGTAGATCGCTGTTCGTGAAAAAAAATAGCCATTACCACTTTTGATTTATTTACGCTGAACCCAGTAGACATAACCTCAAAAAAATGATTTGATCTAATGTTGTTTAACATATATGAACTTATGACGAGTTTTGTAACATAAACTCACCTTTAAATTTTAATATGAAATAGATTTTGTACAATAAACCGTATACAAAATTAATTAAAACAAATAAAATTTCGAAAACGATTATTGAAAAATGAAATTTCATAAGAATATTTATTATTAAGATCAAAGCGATTTCCATTAACTGATTTTTTTCTTGACGCAATCTATTGTAAGTTTAAAATGTAAATAGCTATGACACTTTTTTTAAAAATAAAAACATTATAATTTAATCTTTTCTAAATAGAAACAAATTAGTTTGCTTTAGAATCAAAGCGATTCGGTAGATCGCTGTTCGTGAAAAAAAATAGCGATTACCACTTTTGCTTATTTACGCTGATCCTAGTAGACATAGCCTCAAAAAAAGGTTTTGATCTAATGTTGTCCATATAATATAAGCTTATGGCGACTCGTTTAACATAAACTCACCTTTAAATATTAATATGAAATGAATTTAATACCCATGACTGTAAACAAAATTTGTTAAAATATAACATTTTGAAACAAGTTTTGAGTTTTGAGAAACTAATGTTAAAATAATTTTTAAGACGAATAAGTTTAATTCTGTCTTTGGCTCCATCTATTGAACGCTTTTTACAATCAACAAAAAAAAAATCAACAAATGTCAATTTTACTCTGATTCTGTTGTTAAAAAAAAAATTAGAAAGGAAACTGTCATAAAAAGTAAAAACTTTGCTATCATTTAATTTTACTCTGATTTTGCATAAAAAAGCTAAAGCAAATTAGCTAAGAGTTAAGACCAATTTTAAAAGGGAATGTATTTGGTTTGTAGTGTGACATAAAAACATTACATATTATAATTTGTTCTATTAATGCGTATGGACATTTGAAGGGTGAAATCTTTTAATGCGTATGGACATTTGTAGGGTGAAATATGTGTTTTAAATAGGAGTGGGGTATATTATCTAGTGAATTTGTTCCAAATAATATTTTTTCCTGGATTGCAATATTTTTTTCTGCAATATTTTTATATTTACTCTGATTCTGCGTAAAAGGTTTTAACAAGACATTTTTTTTAAAAAGAAATGTGTTAAGGTTTAGGTGTGTAGGTTGTCATAAAAACATTATTATAATTTTAAATTTGTTTTACTGCGAATGACTGAATATTTCCAAAAGTTTTCGGGATTCAATTTAACTTAAATTCGTTTAAAAATCTATACCATAATGTGCCAATAGGTAGACCCTACAATAAAATATTGGAGTGTATTATTTAGACCCTTTGCCCCAAACAATAATTCAGAGTATGCTATCACTTTTTCTAGAAATTTTAAATTATAGAAATTATGGTTGGTGTGTTCGTTTTATATTCTTCAAAAATATCATTTAATGAAATTTTACTATGATGATTCTGGTCTTGACTAAGAAACATTAGAAAGGAAGTTGTCATAAAAACATTATTATATAGCTTTTTTCTTAAACATATGTATTTATCGATCTAACTTAAATGAAATTAAAAACTGCACCGTAAAGTGCCGATCACTAGACCCCTACAACAACACCGCGTGTGCTATTTAACGCTTTTGTCCCTAACAATGTTCCCGGGTATGCAAATACCTTTTCTAATGATCAACTTTTATAGCTGTCAAAATTTTTTCAAGTAGGACAGCAAATTGCATAGTTTTAGTCGATTTGCAGATACAAATAAACAAAAATTTTCACCGTAACAAGTGGTTAAACGTTTGTTCAATCTTTTTTTGAAATATGAAATTACGTACTCTGAAAATTATTTTTAATTCAAAAATAGTTTTATTAAAATTAGTTTCTAGTTAAATAAAACAAAAGTGAGACAATATAAATTCAGTATTTGTATACTGAAAAATCACATTGAAATTAATCGTAATATTAAAGAAATTTGAAATTAATATTAAAGCAATGATACTTGAATTAAATCTGTTACTTACATTTTTTTATAGTTCTAAGCCATGTTTAATATCGAAAGTTCATCTGAAGGCGATAAACAAATTATTGTAGATTCTGGACCAAATAGCAAACATGACGAGACTTATATTTTGGTTTTACATCATATACTTAAGCAATTCTAGTATACTCCTCAAAATATTTGGTGCCAATATGCGAGGTTCACCCAATCAACCCACACCACTAGATAAATCTTTGGCCCAAATTATATATCTTGCGGATTATTGGGTATGTTGTTTTTATGAGCGTAGAAAAATTGGAAATAATTCAATCAATCGTTAAAGTTGGTATACTTTTATTATTTATTTCATTATAATCCAAGCTCATAAAACTTATTATTTACTACAAAAACTCATGATATCAGTAACAAAATACATCAAAAATGTAAATTTTAGTTCGTGAAAAAGGTGCAGTTTAAAGTTTAATAGTCAAAACTATCTGTTCAGTACAAAAAGAAGTGATATCCTGTGTCAAGTAGAAACGAGTGTAAAACAAAACATTTTCAAACAATTAGGTGTTCTACATGTTTGAAATACTTACTTTGTCACTCGGATTAGAGATTAGAATTAGAAACAACTTCAACTAACTAGGTATTAAAACAAAAGTTTCTAGTAAAAATAAAAGTACAAAATAATATTTATTTATTTATTTATATTCGAATACAAATGTGGAATGCGATATTTATACGATCGAATGAATCAAGAGAAGTGCAGAACCATCACAAAACCTCAGTGACAGTTAAGACTTTTATTTAATGTGAAATATTATATACAAAATGAAAATTCTATACAAGAAATGCAAGCTAATTTATTAGTTAGTATTTTATATTGCAGACCCTAGTTTGTAGATTAAGAACATGTTATTTAAACAGAATTTCATTAAAGTTTTAATCTGTTAGTCCTGAGGTTTCGTGATGGTTCCTCGATGGTTCCACTTCTCTCGATCCAGTCGATCGTATAAATATCGCATTCCACATATGCATTCGAATATAAATAAATAAATAAATATTATTTTGTACTTTTATTTTTACAAGAAACTTTTGTTTTAATACCTAGTTAGTTGAAGTTGTTTCTAATTTTAATCTCTAATCCGAGTGACAAAGTAAGTATTTCAAACATGTAGAACACCTAATTGTTTGGAAATGTTTTGTTTTACACTTGTTTCTACTTGACACAGGATATCACTTCTTTTTGTACTGAACAGATAGTTTTGACTATTAAACTTTAAACTGCACCTTTTTCACGAACTAAAATTTACATTTTTGATATTTATATGGACTACGGTCTACGGGGTATTCTGCGGATTTCTTTTTAACCAACTTCAAAAAAGGAAGAGGTTCTGCATTTGATTGTTTCGATTCGATTTGGATGGTTTGAATTGTTATCTATTAAATGTATGTGAAGTTATCCTAGTTTTCATCATGTCATTTTTAACTGTCAGTTCAGAAGTTGTACTCTTAGCCCAGAAAAATGACTGTTGCGACAGTTTTTTGTGAAGTTAACCCAACTATATTTTCTGAAAAAAATTCCTTTGTGAAGTTAGTCCTGAATTCTATCTTCGTATATAAGGATAGTCTCATATGGTATGGAGTATGCTCATATGGTTGAAACTTGATCACATTTGAAGAATTTTCTACAATAAAAAATTTAATTGATTTAGATATTTAAAATTTTGTATATTTATGAATTCTTACTTTGTCAGCACCATTATCCGTGCCGTTGGTGATCGTGATCGATCGGGCATCTAATTCCAATCTAGAAGTTTTTGTTATTGATCTCTTAAGAATGTTGGATGCTGTTTTCACACTTACCACACGAACGTGTGCATTATCATCTAAGTAAGTTGTAATGATTCTGCCCATTTGCATGGAGGAAAATCTGGTTCCTTTATCAAAACTAAATCGCCAAATTTAATATTTTCATTGGTTGTTTTTCATTTATTTTTCTGTTCTAGGTGGTTAAGATAATCGTTTTGGAAACTTTTCCGAAAGCTTTGGATTCTATTTTGAATGTGGTGCCATCTTGATTATTTGGATGCTGCTGTTTTGCTCCAATCAAATTTAGGAACGAAAACAGGTGACGAACCAATCAAAAATTGAGTTGGAGTAAGCTGCTTCGATGGATCTATCATCTTATAATATTGTAAAAAGAGGACGAGAATTCAACATTCCCTCAAATTGACACAGCAATGGACATCTATTCATAAGTTAAATGAGCATTGTTAAACCAAATTTACGGCAGATTCCCATGGACCACAAAAATGAGGCACTGATGGTGGTATAAAATGCCAGTGGATATTCTTTTGAGCACAATACTTTGAAATTGAGATCTGTTACAGCTTCAATGTGGATTGCTTTGTAACAATTGAAAACGAAAATTGCTATGTTTCCTTTAACCAACTGCGCTGCTCTGCTACGTTTGCTGGCCAGAAGGTTGAATCCAGCGTAATAAATGCCACAATTGACAAATGGTGGTGTTGGTGTAGGAACGGATGTTAAATCGCTCATTAGTCGGCTTGAAGAGGTAGGAATAATATAATGAAGAGGTAGGAATAATAATAGGAAATGATCATTCTACAAAAGATACGGAATTTCGTTAAGATTATTGGGTGCTTTAAATCATAATAGTAGTGAGAATTTTTTAATCTGCCTCCTACTCGTATACATGCGACTGTATTTCATTATAATTAACTGGGTTTTTACAGTTGTGCGGTACATCCGGCTCGAAGGACCACGTAAAGTATGTCTATTGATAAAAAGTCTTATATAAAAAAATGAAAGTGCCAATGTCTTTTCCAAAATATATTTATAATAATAGATTGATTTATAATAAAAAATAAAAAAATTTATTTTGGACAATTTCTTAAAAAAAATCAAACATAAAATAATTTGGAACTTATTAGGTTAAAGCGGATTTTAGCCCAAGTGGTTAAATCGGATTTTCACAGGCTCCCCTTTCCACTCCCACGCTTCTGAATTTTAGTTAAAGCAACAACCGCTCCATAGTCTTTTGAAGGTCCCAAATTTATCATTGTGCTACAAATTGGCGCCTAGGCGTTTTAAATGGCTTTCTTCCTAGTTAATTTTTGCTTTTTTCCTTTATTAGTTTGTTTATAAGAGAAGATATTTGCAATGCTGATTCAACTTTTTTCAGAATTTTAATTTTGAAATATTTTATGCCTCAATTACAAAAACATATGTATAAAGGTGTCACTCAAAAACGTGAGACCAGGACCCCGATTATGGAATGCGAAAGCGATAATAGCTCAATTTTTGGCGTAAGTGTATTAGTAATGATATTGGTCTAAAATCAATTACTTTTTTGTAAAACTACTACGTTTGTTTAAATTATTTTGAAACCAAAATTCGTTTGACGGTTCAAAAAAATTGTTTGATATTGTTTTACAAATAGGATTCTTGTTATTGTTTTAATGAGTTCAAATAGTTTTTGTTCAACCATTATGCAAAAATTTTATTCGATTATAATCTTGTTTACAATAAAAGTGAATAATGATTTATTTTTGTTAATTATTATTTTTTTTTTTTTTTAATAAAATGTGTTGTGTAATAGGGTTTAGAATATGTGTCACAACAACACATAAATTCCTTTTAAGACCTAGGTCTAGACCTGGGTCCCACAACAACTGGCGTTCTAAGGTGTAGATTAACGCTTTTTTTAAACATCTGTGGGTTGAAGCCACCTGAGACTAAGTGTTCCGGCAAACTATTCCATTTGTACGCAGTTCGGACAAAGAAGTTTCTCTGCGATCTGCCAGTATGACAGCGCGGGATCTTTACCGTTTCACCGGTTGCGGCAGCCGATTGGAACGGGGGTAAGAATAAGTTTGAGGCATGATGCCGGTGATTTCATCTGAGCACTGCTGATGACGATATTTGTAAAAAACAACGAGGTCAGCAACAGTGCGATGATGTTGAAGTGAATCAAGTTTTGATGTCAAAGTTCGATCACCCACAATTCGTATAGCTCGCTTTTGAACAAAGTCCAAGAGGGCCAAGATGGAAACAGAGGCAGCACCCCAAACTTGACAGCAGTACTCCATACAGGGACGAATATAGGACTTATAAACATGGAGCAATTGGTATGGAGTGAAAAATTTGTTGCATCTATTTAGGAGGCCGAGTTTTTTAGACGCGCTTTTTGCCATCGCCATTACATGATCGTTCCAGAGTAGGTCATTTGAAACTGTGACACCCAATAAACGAATGTTTTTACATTCACCTATTGGTTCATCACACATACTAAATAAAATATCTTTGGGGAACTCGGTCTTTAATCTGGAAACAATCAACAGCTGTGTTTTGGTAGAGTTGAAATTGACAAGGTTTTGGTCACCCCAGTCGGCGACTTTATTCAGGTCTTTGTTCACGTTTATGGCAGCGTCTCTCCGGGCAGGATTAATTCGTTCGTGCATTTTACCTTTTGAAGGAAGGGGCTCGAACGACTTGTGCAGAATACTATCATCTGCAAAACTATTTATTGGGTTGCTGGTGATTTTCAAAACTTCGTTGATGTAAATCAAAAATAGGGTTGGGGACAATACTGAGCCTTGGGGTACACCAGCGTTAGTTAGTTTAGACTCAGAAGAAAATCCGTCTAAGGTTACCGAAATGTATCGGTTGGATAGAAAATTTTGAATCAGCTTCACAACATTGGGATGAAAACCGTACGCAACGAGCTTGTTGATTAAGTTGGCATGCCAGACTCGATCGAATGCCTTGGAGATGTCTAAAGCGATAACGTATGTTTCACCACCTTTATCAAGTATGCTGTTCCAACAATGCGCTACATAGTTTAATAGATCGGTAGTTGATCTTTTGTTTCGAAAACCGTATTGGCTGTCGGATATTAAATGATTTTCTTCCAGAAATTTTGAAATATGTGTATTAATATAATGCTCGTAGACTTTGGATAGGACCGATAGTAAAGCTATTGGCCTATGATTTGATATATCGGATTTTGGTCCCTTTTTGGGGACGGGCTGGACATTTGTCAACTTCCAGCACGAGGGAAATATACCAGATTTGTAGGATTGGTAGAATATTTTAGTTAAAGTTGGTGCAAGTTCTTTGGAAAAGGTTTTTAAAATAATGGGTGGAATATTGTCCATTCCTGAGGCTTTGTTGATGTTTAACCCCTTTAAAAGTTTAGTGACTATTTTGGGTTTGAAGTGAAGTTCATTCATATTAACTCCTGAAGACTGGATTTGGGGTATTTCTTTAGGAGTTTCCAAAACAGTAGAGTTCAGAGCAAAGCGTTCAGCGAACAAGTTAGCTTTTCTTGCGGGATCATTGACGATTAAATCACCATCAATAATAGGGGGAATAGAATATTTTGTACCAGAATTTAAAGAATTAATGGCACTGTAAAAACTCTTGTCAGAAACAGACATAGACGTAAGTTTTGAGGCTTTCGCTTTGTCAATTTCAGACTTTTCGTTTGAGATAATCTGGTTAGATATTTTGTTGGCCTTTAGATATTGGGATCGATTAGTGGGAGTTTTGTTATGAATCCAAATATTAAATGATCTACGTTTGTTTCTAAGTGCCGTTTTGGCAGCTTTCGAATACAAGTATTTTTGTTTGGGTTTTACTATGGAGAAAGGGACAAATTTATTGATAGCAAATTGGATGGTTTCTGTAAAGTTTTGAGCAGAAACATTTACATTGTCAGTGTAAAAACAATGACGGTCGAAAGGGAAACCATGGAAAAAATTTTGAAGACCACTCTTATCCATTTTTGAGTAGTGAAATATTTTACGGGGTTTGGGAGCTGCAGTTTTAATTAAATCAGTTTTGATAACTGATGAGATTAAATAATGATCAGAATTTCCAATACTACCTTTCGCGACATCGACACTCGTAATATCTGGCATTGTGGTAAGATGGAGATCTAAAAGAAAACTATTATCACAGCCATTACGGGGAGTGAAAGTCGGGCTTTTAACAATTTGGAATAGGCCCTGAGATGCGGCAAAAATGTCTGCCAGTTTTCCACTATTGTCAACATCGTCGGTCGATTTGGAGAATTCCAACCATGATTTGTTGTGGACGTTGAAGTCACCGGTAACTATAACTTCACAATTAGGGGACTTTGCTCTAATCTCGTCCACAATTTTTGTCAGTATATTAAAAAAGTTTGGGTTACGTTTGTTGGGGGACCGATATAAAGCTATTGTAAAAAAAGTCATTTCTGGAAGACAAATCTTTAAAACCATTGTATTACACGGTGACGTAGTTCAAAATTTGGAAAGCGCGTGTACGCAACACTCTCATGAATGAATGCGCATACGCCCTGATGGAGTTTGAAAGCTGATTCGAGCCTATATTTGGAATTAAGCGATTCTATAAAGAGAAAATTTTCAGAAACTTGTGTTTCTGTAAGGAATAGAATGTTCGGTTTGTCGTGCTCAAGATGATGTTGCACGTGGTCATGGTTAGCGTTTAATCCGCAGATGTTTTGAACATGTATTTTAAAGTTTTTTATTGAATCATATATGTTTTGTCCCTGCAAATTCCGTGGACGTGCCGCTTTATGGGCGGGTGAATTGCGCAAATTTGCTTTACCACTTGCAGACTTATTTTTTTTCGGTTGTACTGCCATATATATATATATATATCAAAAGGGTTTTATTTTATTTTTTTATGTTTTATTTTAAAATGGATAACTAAGTAAAAAATGCTATCATACAACAAAAACTATCATCAACAATATGCCAATATTTCATGATAAGATGAAGAAATAATAACAAAATAATAAGTGAAAAACAAATTGTGAGAAATTTGCAGAAAACAAAACAAAACTAAATGCCAATAATCCAGCTGATGCAGCGCACCCCAGACGCACCGCTCACCACCTCAATCGAGGCACAAAGCCCACACATAGCTACGTGTTGAACGCTGCCCAGCTAAGACTAGAAGTGCTGCCGTTGACTAATTAAAGTTCGTCTGCCAGCACCCTAAGATATCATCTTGGCTAATGATATCTCCTGCCATTGCTAGTGGTATGTGATATCTCACGCTAGCTCATATATCAATGGCGGGGACTGGAGTACGCAGGGTAGTCAGACCCGTAGATCAACATTGATCATAACGATCAAAATCGATCCCTCCTGCGGGATTTGAATTGTTTGAATTGTTAGTTGTGTTACTTTGTAAATGTAGATATAGTTGCATTTAATTATAATGCCACACATCCAAATTCTTTATTAAACAATGTTTCGCTATTTCAAGTAAATCAAAAATATGTGGCAAATCGATGTAATATAAAAGTGATTAATGTTAAGCTCATGAACACATCTATATATTTCATCTATGAATATTGCCACAACATGAAATGCTATCAAACTTAAACAAGAGCTCCCCATGTATTTCATGTATTACGGAAAACTTTAAATTTATTGCAAAAGTAACATATGTACTTAGCAATAAAATTAAGGGTTGAAATATTTAGCGAACTATTCGCTATTATTCGTTTGAAAAAAACTGTCAAGTACGCCCTCTTTCTTTTTGCTATAATCCACCATATTTAAACAAACAACTTCATTTTTCAAAACAAATCTTAATTCTCTATTTCTTACTCATCTTAAAATCTTTTTGGTTTCAATCTAATAGCGAACACAAAACTAGTATGGTAGGGTGTGACCATAGCGGCCACGCCAAAAACTTCCCGTTAAGTTCAATAGGTAACATAAAAATATTTTCTTAAAACATTAATAAATTGAAATTCTCTTTCTAAGACTTGTAATTAATCGTCATTTTTTCATCTTTTGGTTACACTGGAAAGAAGATTTTCATTGCACCATATATTTAAAAAAAACTAGCGGTGTAGTCTACTTAAAGTCTACTTTATCAACGTTGCTAAAATTTTTTCGATTTTTTTCAAACAATATCACCATTTTTAGGGTTCCGTACTTTGAAAAAGTAAAAACGGTGAGACTTCGAATGCTCTCATGCCTGAAAATAAAAAGGCAACCAACAACATCACGTTACCCTTGCACGAATATTACGGTGACCACACTCGTTGTCGATTGAAGTCAAGAA
Organism: Diogma glabrata; assembly: GCA_963693315.1. Lineage (NCBI taxonomy): Eukaryota > Metazoa > Arthropoda > Insecta > Diptera > Cylindrotomidae > Diogma > Diogma glabrata. The sequence continues at coordinate 57,482,976 of OY856188.1, forward strand.
AGCCTCCACATAAAACTGCCAGCAGCATGCTGACAACTAATTTTAATATCTTGGATGACTGGGACACCTCTTGGCATCATTACAACACTCCTGGCCTTGCTATTACTAACCCTACTTCTACACAACCTGGTTTCGATCTGCCACGTCATACCTGGACTACACTAAACCGAATAAGAACGAATCATGGACGTTGTGCTGATTCTTTCTACAAGTGGGGCATTTCAAAGTCCTCTGTGTGTGACTGGGGCGCTCCACAACAAACCCTAAAACACATTGCAACTGTGTGTCCAATTCGACGGTACAATGGCGACATCTCAGACATCCATTTGGTAGCTCCCGATGTAGTAGCATGGATAGACTCGCTCGATGTAAACATCTAATGTTCAAATATTTTACTTTTTACTTTTTTACTAAAAGACGCGCAATCAAATCGATTGTAAGTTCATTTAATGTGTATCCATGTTTTGTTTTAGGTAGATTTCATAGAAGAGTCTACCTATTTTAAGTTTAATTTTTAATGTTTCACAAAAAAAACCATACGCTAAATAAAAAAGAAATAGTGATACAATAATTTGGAGAAAATAACAAATATTATGTCAAAGGTAACTTGTTCCACATATATTTATTTCAAAATTTATGCCAATTTATAAAACACGGCTAACGTCTCGATTTACAAACTCCACATACGTCCAAAATCTTTAGCTTTACCTCCTAGCATCATAATGTACTATTCTGGCGTCTTTTATTTATGTCCACTGGTCTACTATTTTGTCTACTTTTCTTTCTTTATGAGTACATCTGTAGCCCTATTTCTGTACATCGTGAAATAGGAATTGAGAAATAAATTACAGCAATTTTTTCATAACTAGTATTCCATGCCGCGGGAAATAACAATTTCGTAGATCGGACAATAGATAGGATCGGATAAAACAAAGTGTCCTGGAAGTTGTTCTAAATACAAAACAAAATCAATTGTGTTAGAACAGTTAAAATGATATCTAATGCCTTGATATTTTAAGGAATTTGATAATCAGAAAAATCCTTTTTCATCCCTTCCTAGACACAGTTTTGAGGCTAATCAATAGGTAAAGTGTTATTCAGTTTCAAATAAGTTTAAATTTCAAAATCACTAGCACAAAAATTTCTATTTAAAAATAACCAAAATTATGATTTTTTAAAGTTAATAAAAAATTATTCGAAATTTGCTTTTTAAAGTTAATTAAAAATTTTTTCGAAATTTGTTTTATGAAAGTTAATTAAAATTATTCGATGTTTTTGTTTTATATTGTAAAAATATTTTTTTTTTTGAAATAAAAATTATTCGATATTTGTTTTATTAAAATTGATTAAAAATAATTTAAGATAGTTAAAAAAATCATTAATCTATTTTTTAAAAAATCATGAAGCTTATTTTATTTTCTAACTATTTGTGAAATTTTAGGACACGCGTTATTTTTTGTTTTAAAGTTAAAATTCGTTGTGCATATGACTGTCGGGAATCAGTTTTTTTTGTTCTGAAGGAAAATTATAAAAATGGCGTTATAAATTAAGAGAATTTTTTTTATGTTAAACATCAAATATTTTAATATTAGATGTACTTTTTAAAATATTATAAACATTATATATGTAGTACAATACATAAAATAAATACAATTGTTAAAAATGATTTACTTTACCTAGGAACTTTTGACTGCAGAAGTATTATGTTCGTATTATGTTATTATGGAACCATAAAGTAAAAGATTGTATTTTAACATTAAATTACAAATATTTTATTGTTGAATAAACTTTTTAAAATATCATACAAATTATATATGTATGTTAAAGAAAGTAAATATAGTTATTAAAAATTATTTACTTATTTTGCATTCAAAAGTTTCTTCTGAGTTGGAAAAATTTTTGCAATCATTGCCTTAGTATTTAATGGTACAAAAGAATGAAATTTTTGGGTTCCACTTATAGTAATCGCATTTTTATATCGATTTTGTAATTTTCCTTTTGTTAATTGATATTAATTTTTATCGGCGTATCCAAAGTTCATGGTAGATTCCCATTTTAAAGCCCATTCGAAAAGTTTTTTTGGTGTATCAATAATATCTCTGCTCCCCATACTATAACGGTGTGCAGCACGCTTCAGTGTACCAACAATCCCATAGCATGGTCCCTCTCCATGGCTGGTAGTATGAAAATGCCATTCTGCATCAACCTTAAAGTCTTTTTTATGGTGTCATAAGTTAATTAGGTTATGTTTATTTTTGTATTGAGAACTGTCGGTATTATAAATTATTTTCGTAATATTAGAATTTATATGCGTTCTGATGAATTCAATAAGTTTTGTAATGAAAAGATGGACTGTAGTACTGTTGTGATCGTTTATATCCGAAATGAGTATAAAACTTCGGTGATGTATATATTCACTTGCGCCACTTTTAAAATAAATGACAAATGGGTGAATAGTAGCTTGTGAATTATTATAATGATAACCTTGAACCGAATCCTGAATTATGAAGGCGAAGTTTTCAGAAAAATCCCCTTGAACAAAGCACTCTTCTGGTTCTAATTTTTTTTCTTTCCTTAATGAATGTAGATTGCTGTTTTGCTATAAAGTTATGTTGAATTTTTTCATAAATGCTTCTACAATTTCTATTAAAGTATCCAAATTGCATCGATCAGTGGTAATCCATTGTTAGTATATGACTTGAAGGATTCCTTTAACGTCAAAATCCTTTAGTTTTTTTGAACATTCATTGCACTTCAAAGTATGACAATCTTCTGTTAATTCACCACATGAAACACAGTCAATTAATGTTTTATAATTCTGGAAATCAGCATCAGCAATGCACGCACACATCATGAACTCCTTGGGATAATCTTATACATTCTTGTGGTCGAAGTGACGTGAATTTAGTAAATCCTATTTTCACATCACGAAACTTTTTTTCAAACTCCACATATGCTTCATTTAATGTACATAGCAATAAGCGCATTTGTGGACTTATGCTGAAATTGCTCATATTTTCTTTATTGTACATAAATAATTTTTATAATATTTTAAAAAGTTCATTTAATAATGAAATATTTGATATTTAACATAAAAAAAATCTCTTGGTTTATACCGACATTTTTATAATTTTCCTTCAGAACAAAAAAAACTGATTCTCGACAGTCATATGCACAGCGAATTTTATCTTTAAAACAAAAAATAACGCATCTCTTAAACTTTCACAAGTAGTTAGATATAAAATAAGCTTCAATTTAGTTTAAAAAAAAAGGTGTAGCGCCGTAAAAATTAAAAAAAAAATTAACAGTGTACATGTTTAAAAACTTTGTTCAATACCTATTCAACGATCACTTATGAAAATCGCTCGTTAAAATGCACTCACATCACAAAATAACAAAAAATTGAGAGGCACCCTGTGAAGACCCTTGGTCGAAAAAAAAATTCTAAGAGAACTTGTATTTTTTATTTATGAAAGACTATCTATAAACAAAAAATAATCAAAATTGAAAGGGGTCAAGTCAAAATTTCCCAAAAATTTGCTGAACGTGTGTGAAATTGCTCATATATATAAAATTACTTATTATTAAAACAATAACAAACAAACCATAAAACACATAGTAACTGTGTGTCCAATTCGACGATACAATGGCAACATCGCAGACATCCATTTGGCAACGCCCGATGTAGTAGCATGGATAGACTCACTCGATGTAAACATCTAATGTTCCAATGTACTGCCCAATGTTCAAATATTTTTACTTTCTACTTTTTAACTAAAGGACGCGCAATGGAATTGATTGTAAGCTCATTTAATGTGTTTTCATGTTTTGTTTTAGGTAGATGTCAAAGAAAAATCTACCTATTTTAAGTTTTATTTTTTAATGTGTCATAAAAACCATACGCTAAATAAAATAAAAATTAAAACAATCATAAATTTTAAGCAAATACAGCTTTTAAAAAAAGTAATATATTTATGAACGCAGCAAAATGTGTACTAAAACTTTGTAATATACCTTTTTTGTCTAAAATGAATTTTGCACTTCCATATTTTAAAAAAAATGGCAAAAAAAACTCAAATTTCAAAAATTTTCAACTTTGAACAACCCTTTTGTTATGTAATTTATCTAATTTAACAGAAAAAAAATTTTTATTTTAAAAACTATTAATTTGTGATGTAACAAAAAAAATTTGAAAATCGAAAAACATTTGTGGAGTTGCCAGCAGTTTGAAAAAATGCTTACTTTCAAAGTGAGGTTTCTTTATAAATCGAATTTGGGGCAGTGGAGAGTCTTAACCGATTGAGCTCAAATTTGGAATATAGTAGTTTTAAAGACCCCTACAATTTTTTATCAATGCGCCCGAATTTATTTTTGACATGAATATTTTTCCATACAAAATCTGGACGCCCTAATATATATCTTGGCATAACTGTACCGTTATGCCAAGATATAGTAAAATCAGTAAAAGTTATAATAAATACTTGGATAGGTACTCACAGAAACAGCCATGACCTGAGATAATTTGCATTAAGTGATAGTTGGTGTAATTGTGTTTGATCTGTTGTCCATGATTTAATGTCAGGCATCATACACTTTTTGATTTTAATAAATAAAAGAAAGCAAATTTGTTAACAATAATAATTTGTTTTGTATGTTATTAACAATGCACTTTTATAAAATATTATGGATACCGTTAAAGCAAATACACAAATTAATTTCGATTTTATTTTTTATTCGATCCGATCGCATGCTCGACGAGATTAAGATGGATTTTATTATTTTAATTCTAATTATACAAAGATTTATTTTGGTTGCAAAATAGTACATTATATAACAAGGTTGAGAAATAAGCAATTATTGACCGATAACTTTTAGATCCTGAGGTGCGTAGCGCCGAGGGATGTAATGTTCGACGTCTTTATTAGTTTTCTCAACCGAGGTATATATATAGCTTATAAAGATTCACGCTATATCAATAAATAGTTAAAATTAACCTTCACACAAATTGCCATTTAATATATTTGAAATGAAAGTTTCTGCAGCAAATCTGAATTAAACATTTGATCCATAAGTTGAGAGATCCATAAGTTGAGAGATCCAATAAAAAGAGATTTTTCTTTAAATATTTTTGATACTTATAAGCAATAAAATTCTTTCAAAAAAACTAAAATAAAGTTGCACCAAAACAACTTAATTGATGGGAACTTAAACTGTTATTATCAGCAGATGAAGAATTACAATCGCCAGCTCTTTCATCCAATTGAAATATCACTTTATTATAAATGTTCTATTTTATATTACATTACATATTGTAAAAACTTTAAGTGAGCAAAATAGATATTGTTTTTGTTTAAATTATTTTACATGAATAACTTTTATTAAACAAGAAAAATCAATTCAGTCAGCCTGAATTAAATAAAGGAATTTCTAATACATGAAAATAAAATTAATCTTTTCACAATAATGAACAAAACCAAGACTGAAAAACTATTTTGTTTTTCTTGATTTTTAACGATCAAAAATCGCCTGCTATATCTAAAATTTACGATTTTTAATTTGAATACTCGCCACAACACTCCCTCCCTAGTGCCATCAAAGATGGAACGATAAAAGAAAAGTAGCTAGTAAGAGTTGGAAAGAGGAGAATGGAAGAGGTTTTTGAATGCTCGAGTATTGTAGCGAAAAAGAGAAAGTTTGGAGGTGTCCGAAGAAGTAAGTGGACAGTTGTCTGTACAAGACAGTGATTATTTTGTGCGACTGAGAAATAGTGGCGAAAATTGAGTCGTGCCATCTTCAGATGTGACCTAAAGTAAGGTATTATCTGTCGATGCTCGATCATATGAAGGTTAGAAGAAATTGTGTTAGGAGAGAATTAAAAACTAATGTGTTAAGAGATATTGTGTTAAGTGAGAGTGTTATCTAGTAATCGATACCCTTTGATGGAGAAAAAAAATTATGGGTCTTACAAATTGGAGTTCTGCAAAAAAAGAAAAAAGAAACGAACAATTATGGAGTTATGGTAACACGAGTAGAGATATAGGTCTGACAGAGCTGAGTTGCCTGAGACCAATATTTGTGGAGATGTGTACCATAGGTTAAAAGGTTCGTTTAAAATACGAGAAGCAGAAAGTAACGTCGGTGATGCTGAATGTCTGACAGATCAAAGTTGACTGAGACAATACTAGCATGTACAAACGTGAATATTAGTTCATTAAGCAGAATAAGCAGAAATTTAGCGTAAGCAAAGGAGTTTATATGGTAACACAAGTTTGGTAAAGTCTGACAGTACAAAGTTGACTGAGACCAATGTTTACCTTGGAGACGTGTACCATAGAAAAATATTCCTTTGAGAAGAAATATCTGATTAACCACGAAATGTCGTTTTAAATATCCATAAGAACCATACCTGTTCGTCAACAGATAAATGGTTAACGTCAGAAGATGTTCATGTTGTAACAACATATGGGTAACGTTGGGGATATTCCTTTATAAGATCAGATTTTTGGAGGTTCTGCTTAATTAGATAAAATCAGATTATTATATCCCTAAGGACCATATCTGTTTGGTCAACAGATAAATGGTTAACGTTAGAAGATAATCATGTTATGATAACATATAGATAACGTTAGGGATAGTAATTGAAAAATCAGAAAATTCGAAAAAAATTTGTTTTGGCCCAAGAGTTAAGGAGAGTGAAGTGGGTCTTACGAAGGAGGGAGATGTTAAAATTCGGCCCATGAGTAATAAAGAATGAAGTGGGTCTTACGAAGGAAAGAGTAGTGAAGCTTCGGCCCATAGTATCGATTATTAAACAAAAATAAAATTGGTCGCACTAGCAGGAGTTGGCGTGGCTTGAAAGCCGAAAAATAAGAATTTGGAGAGAAAAAAGAAATAATGTGGCGCTGGGAGAAAATGTTTGCACTGTAAAAAGAAAAAAACATATAAAATATATTCATTTAAAAATAAAAATATTGGTTTCGCGTTTTTAAATAAATGTGGCGTGATGTGTTGCGATAACTAAACCGAATGCTGCGACCAACATCAGCCCCAAAAAAATTAGAATTTCCCTTAATTTGTACATTAAATTCATAAAAACATTTAACATTGAACAAACAAACAAAAACAATAATTTAAAACAATGAAGTTAAATATATAAATAATTTATAAAATTGTATTAATAAAAAGAAATACTTGAACTCCGAATTCAAAGTTTGTGTTGAAACGCTGTGCTTCTAGTCGGGGTCACCAAATATAGCTTATAATGATTCACGCTATATCAATAAATAGTTAAAATTAACCTTCACACAAATTGCCATTTAAAATATTTGAAATAAAAGTTTCTGCAGCAAATCTGAATTAAACATTTGATCCATAAGTTGAGAGATCCATAAGTTGAGAGATCCAATAATAAGAGATTTTTCTTTAAATATTTTTGATACTTATAAGCAATAAAATTCTTTCAAAAAAACTAAAATAAAGTTGCACCAAAAGAACTTAATTGATGGGTACTTAAACTGTTATTATCAGCAGATGAAGAATTACAATCGCCAGCTCTTTCATCCAATTGAAATATCACTTTATTATAAATGTTCTATTTTATATTACATTACATATTGTAAAAACTTTAAGTGAGCAAAATAGATATTGTTTTTGTTTAAATTATTTTACATGAATAACTTTTATTAAACAAGAAAAATCAATTCAGTCAGCCTGAATTAAATATAGGAATTTCTAATACATGAAAATAAAATTAATCTTTTCACAATAATGAACAAAACCAAGACTGAAAAACTATTTTGTTTTTCTTGATTTTTAACGATCAAAAATCGCCTGCTATATCTAAAATTTACGATTTTTAATTTGAATATTCGCCACATATATAGAATTTTTTGAACTACTAACACTAATTATCATATTTGCTTTGATAAGATTTTGATATTAGTCATTTTCCATTTCATTTTTTAAATATCTTAAAATATCAAGTAGCCTGGAAGTTTAGTTTTATACAAATAAAACGGAACAAAGGAATGCAATTATTATTTTTTTGTGTTTTTTTGTTCATTTCAATTAAAAATACAGGAAAATTTGTCATTATTAACCTCGGTAATTTTTTGTTATTATTATTGACCTAGGTTGAGAAAAATTACTTCTCATTGGGGCATTCGAGTAAATAATGACGATTTCTCAAGTTAGTAGTTAAAAAATAATTTTACTTCCGTTAGTGCATTTTTTAAATTTGATTTCGCCGAGTGTTGTAATTGTGTTTGTTTTTATTTGCCGAGTGTTGCCACCACAACACTATTATCCGTTGGTGGAATGTTTCCATATGTTTTGCAATACCATATGACTGCCTTTGTATAGTTTCGCGCATTCGTAGGTCTCTCAGTTTGTGTTGCTAAAAGCGTAACCTCGACCATTTTCCGCCTACTTTGTCCGTGCATGCTAAATCGTTTATGTCGACATATCGATTTGTGTTAACACAAAATAAACAAATGATAGCCAAATTTTTATAAATATTTTTTTCATTCACCAATCCGAACCATTAAATAAATTATAAGACATATTCATTCCTGAAGTTCGATTTTCAGCTTAGATTGTTAGTTACTTACAAATAAACACCACCCCTTCCCCTTTCCTAAAATTATTTTTCCTGAATTATCTGCTCAAGTCAATGAACAATTTTAATAAAATAAAAAAAAATCTGATAAAATAAATTTAATTTAATTTAACTTAATTTATTTGATTAAAATCTGGGAAATGTTTTAATAATGGTCGCATTTAAGAGAGGGAAATTTATTGTTCTATTTATATATATAAGTATAAAAATATACCAGTCTTTCATATAATATATTATTTATTTAAAGAAAAAAAAATCGGTATTTTTTGGAGTTAGTTGCTTAAGGCAATTTGTTACAATAAAAATGTAATTTAAAATTTAATTTTTTTCTTCTGTTTTCTATTTGAGTTGATTTTATTTTTATATTTTTTATTTTATTATCTTTTTTTCTTTAGATTTTGTCATTATTTTTTTATGATAAAGAAAAATAAAAATAATATTCTTTTATTAAATGGAAAATGTTGTACAGTTGAAAGTGTACCTTTTTTTGTAGACCGGTTACTTTTTATTGTAAAAATTATGTCACTTATATTAAAAGCGATAGATCATGCTGTAATTTAATTATTGATAAAAAAAGGTTTTAATAAAAGAAAATACAATATTTCATTTTATTGAGCTAAACAGTTCTGAGAATTTAAGATATATCGCCATATGCTGCACGTTAGCAAAAACCAGATTGGAAAACAGTATATGATTACAATAATAATCCAACCGATGGTTTTGAGAATATCTTAATTTTTTGGTGCAGTAAATTAAAAAAATTTTTTGTTGAACTTTTGGAAAAAGGCGAAACGGGAAGGAAGGAGTAGTTAAAAAACTATTTTGACCCAATCGATGGTAGTTCAAGATTATCGTTAGAGGAAGAAAAATCAGAAAATATTGTATTTGGTTCATAATCATTCTGTTGATGATGATGAATTTATTTTCTTGATGTTGTATAGGATGTTTCTTTGATTTTTAATTTAATTTTCTGTTGTATTGCGATACAATTTTGTTAAAATTGTAATAATATAAATAGAAATTTGAAAATAAAAAATTAAAACACATTTTTTTAAACGAACAAAAAAGAAAAAGAAAATAAATTTTTGGCGCAGTCCATATACAAAAAAAAACAAATGTATGGAATATATGTTAATAGTACTACAAAAATTTGTTACGTTTCTTTATTGACTGCGCCTTCCACATTTTGTAAAAAATATGAACGAACAATTATTTATTAATTTGTTTCTGGAATTTAAACGAACTATAGATAAAAGGTTACACATAAAGTTATATGGAGACCCCCTTGTTTGTATAATTAATTAAGTTTGACATACCAACTGGTTAAAGAATGTTACCGTTAACTATTTTAATTTCATTTAGCACCACACTTAAGTTATATTTATGTTAGCATGGTATCTGTTAATACAAAAACTCCAACATTTTAATTCAAATCCAAAACCGCCCCTCTAACAGACTCAACACTTAATCACAAATATGAAATGATGTTGATGTTTGATGTTAATTAATTATTCTAATTTATCTTTAACATTAACATTTCGGACAACAACCTACGTTAATTTTCAAAATTTTATAATAAATTTCATAAACAACATTTGTACTGTCATACCTTAGCTCTAATTTTTTGCATGACAATTTAAATTACGTTAGTCCTTGATGTAAATTAAGATGATGCGTTGAAATACAAATTTTGTTTTAAGAATATCCTAAACGAAAAATAAAAAGTAAGATGACCCAGATGAATATTAAAAGAAAAAAGCAAATTTATCTGGCTTAAATTTAAATTATAAAAATTATTCTTAAGTTAAAATTTTATACAATATTTTTTTTTGTACGCTTTTAGGATTGTAAGATGGCATACACATTGGATCAACACAATTTTTTCATAAATGAAAATGGATTGTTTTTTTTTTATTTGCAAATGAGACTCTTGCCATTGGGATCAAATTTTGCCGTTGAGATAGAATTCTTATAAATAGATTTTGTGTTCTTATCACATTAGTCAATCACAATTTTATAAATCTCGTCTGTCCCACAATAAATTTGACCACTTAAAAAATCCTGTTTGTATGTAATATAAAATGGTTTGAATGTAATATAAAAATCAAATTGAAATTAATTATATTTTATAAGCTTTAACGAGACCAAATCATTATCACGAACCAACGTTTAATTATTAATCAATCAACCCCTAATGTACACTGTATTAAAACATCCAATTAACCTTGAACACTTTGGTTTAACTTCAAATTTTATTTTCGTTGTTAATAATAATTAAATTAATTGTTAATAGTCATGAGTTGAAGTCCTTATAATGGTTTTACTATACAAGAGTCCTTGTTTATATTTTTAAAACTTTCGTTTGTAAAAAAAGCTCATGTCCATTTTTGCACGCTAACCAATTATTTATATGAAAAACAACAAAATTTGGTAGAATGTTTACACAATTTAGGATCTATAAAATATTATGATATTTTTTTTTGAGCGATAGTAAAATTTAATATGTGGTTGCAATTTGTAATTTAAGTTTTATGTTTTATTAACGATTTTGGTAGTTTAAGTAGATTGTTTATTAAAAATTATGTTTATTGTGGAAAACAAAATAATTATAAACGAATATCTAGAATTTGTAACTATGGCTATTTATTTTTAATTTAAAAGCATATGATGAGACCTTAAACCTGGACCATTTAACTCGTTGAGGGCAGTTGTTTTTAGCGCTCCCATATCATGCCAGCTTTTTTTTGTTTAAGTAAATAAATCCAAAATACTGTTTTTCCAAAATACTATTTAATTGTCTCAGAAAAATAAGTACGACACTTTATCCGCCTTATCACATATATGCACACATATTTCAGACGCATGTTTTACGAATAATAAAAAGTCGGGTCAAGTGCGAATATAGCTCGCTCGCCCAGGGTTCCGTGTAAATAATAATATGGAAAAACAGTTTTTACTAAAATAGTTTTCCGTTGGGTTGAATTTTATCCATAACTGTTTATGGTGGCCAAATTTTTAATATAATTCATTTATTAGTCAAACATAAATACAGGTTTTCCCGAAATCATTGAAATTTAATGGAATACGTATACTGATAACAAACGGTTACAATTCTTGGACCATGAAGATTACTAAATTGCAATGGTCAGCCCGAATATTTTTTAAGCCGAGTTCATCTGACTAATCATAATCTATTTAAGACTATTTCAGAACCTTAATATTAGAAAATATTTTCTAAATTTCGTTAGATTGAATTAGTTACTAAATTATACATTTACTGCAAAGTAACAAAATTGATCCTCTTCAAAGAATTCAAAATTCTACGTGAAAAGTTCTTCACAAAACACGATTTTAAATCGAAAATGGTGACTTCAAAGTCAAATTACGAAAAAAAACTATTTTAAACTAGAAGCAAAATAACCTTTCATATGACACCCCCACTTGTCAAGGTCAAAAATAATTTTTTTTCGAAATTTCTTCGCTCAACCCCCTCAAAGGAACATTTGAAATAATGAGCTAACCGTTATAGTTTTCGTTCAATCTTTACAAGATTACCTATAATCGTGAATTTGTTCAATTTTTCTTTTCTGTAATGTTCGAAGATAAAGGGGGGACAGAAACATGTTTTCACATTTTTAAAAATAAGTCGGATACCGTGCTCTCGAAAATTACAAAAAAATTATTTTGAACTAAAAAAAAAATCACCTTTCATATGACACCCCACTTGTCCAGGTCAAAATAATTTTTTTTTCAAAATTTCTACTCTCTACCCCCTCCAAAGAACATTTGAAATTATAACGACCAAAAAAAATAAGCAAAACAAAAAACGGTTTTTTATGCAAAATTCCTACAACCTTGAATTTTTTCAATTTTTTGCTTTTGTACGTCCGAAGTTAAAGCTCAGTATCCTGCTCGAGCAAAGCTAAAAACTTCATATAAATTTGACGTGAAATTTAGCTCTTAAAAAATAAAATAAAAAATTTTGCTAATGAGTTCGCTGATCAGTATGCTGCTCGACGCGGAAACAATTTCAAAAGAATAGTTTACGCATTGTACTATAGATGGCTCTACTACAATGTCTACACAGTTTTCGCAGCATATTAAATGCACGAGACATTAAATTGAACGCTAAATTTTGACATTTTTATTGTATTTATGTCAAATTCTTTTTGTCCAGAGCGAAAAAGTGATTTTTTTTTCATAAAAAGAACATGAAAAAATATGATCCAGTTTTGTAGTTGTATTTGTGAACTGTCATTGAATATTTTTATAATTAATTGTATTTAATTAATTAGTTTATTATTAATTTTTAATTTTAAACACAATTTAAACAATATTTTATTTAAAAAGTAATTATTTCACTATTAAAAAAAATAATAAGTAAATGGCGTTTTGTTTGTTTACTAATTTTGACAGGCTTTTTAAATGTATTTGTATTCTTTATTGTATTTTATGCTTGCTCTAGCTAAAAATCAAGATTCAAACAAAAGTTTTTAGGGCAAAAAAAAATCACTTTTTTTGGTTAAATAGAACACGTAATGCCAAAAAAAATTGATCTCAGATCAAAAAGGGGCGTATTAGAGCATTTTTTTTTGGCAAAAAGAATTCGACATTACTTAGCGTGCGTTTAAAGTAATTGTGTGTTTAAAAAAAATGTGCGTTTGTAAAAAAAATCATCCTTTTTAGTTTTCAAAATGTATTTTGAAGCCGAATGTTTAGATGATTCGTATTTTGAAAACGTTTTCGAGAGTGCCAATAACGAAATAAATAATGATGCTCTTGAGGTTGAGCGTGTAGATCAAATTAAAAGGACAAAAAAGACTGAAAATGGGTTAATGGCTAAAATGTCCGACAACTGTCAAAACTTATCTCTACAAAAATGTCTACATACATTTTTTAGCTTCAGTTTTATCTGTATTTTTGTGGAGACCTTGTTAAAATTTAGCTTCGCTCGAGCAGAATACTAAGCATAAGGTGGGGGACAAAAAAAACACACGTTTTTGGAAATAACTTAAAACTAAGCAGTCGATATTCCATTGAAATGTCTTTTTGAAATATTTGGATTGTTTTTGATTTTTTTAAACCAACCTCGATTCTTTAAAAAAATTTTTGTTTTACTACCTCCTTATCAATGTCCATTAAATATTGATAAAAACAAATATTCTTAATTTTTTGTTGTCAGTTGGCGTGGACAAATAGATTGTATAACTGTAATTGTAATTGATGAATTGATGAATTGATGAATTTTATCCTATTTCTTCATTTATATTATGTGCGAAAGAAATTTTTTATGCGGGTAATGAAAACAAACACAAAATATAGATAAAGATATAGATATAGATATAGATATAGATATAGATATAGATATAGATATAGATATAGATATAGATATAGATATAGATATAGATATAGATATAGATATAGATATAGATATAGATATAGATATAGATATAGATATAGATATAGATATAGATATAGATATAGATATAGATATAGATATAGATATAGATATAGATATAGATATAGATATAGATATAGATATAGATATAGATATAGATATAGATATAGATATAGATATAGATATAGATATAGATATAGATATAGATATAGATATAGATATAGATATAGATATAGATATAGATATAGATATAGATATAGATATAGATATAGATATAGATATAGATATAGATATAGATATAGATATAGATATAGATATAGATATAGATATAGATATAGATATAGATATAGATATAGATATAGATATAGATATAGATATAGATATAGATATAGATATAGATATAGATATAGATATAGATATAGATATAGATATAGATATAGATATAGATATAGATATAGATATAGATATAGATATAGATATAGATATAGATATAGATATAGATATAGATATAGATATAGATATAGATATAGATATAGATATAGATATAGATATAGATATAGATATAGATATAGATATAGATATAGATATAGATATAGATATAGATATAGATATAGATATAGATATAGATATAGATATAGATATAGATATAGATATAGATATAGATATAGATATAGATATAGATATAGATATAGATATAGATATAGATATAGATATAGATATAGATATAGATATAGATATAGATATAGATATAGATATAGATATAGATATAGATATAGATATAGATATAGATATAGATATAGTAAATCTGACGCCCACTTCGTTACGACTTATACAATAACTTTCTATTTAAATTAATATGTGAGTTTTTTAAAGAGTTACCTGATGTCGGATACTGACTTTTAGTTCGACAAATGACAGTTTTGTTGTAGCACAGACTAGTTCAATTTACTTGGGATCCTTTCTCAATCAAAACAATGACTTTATCGTTTAACCGCATTGATGAAACAAAATTCGTATACGAAAATCTTGAATGAAAAAAACCTTTATAGTTCAGTTATAGAAAATACAAAAGAGAAAAAAGATAATAATTAGCTCAAACAAAACGTAGATAACAATATGTTTTCTTTGGTCTGGATAAAGAATATAACTAAAACAAAAAATTAATAACCAACATATTAATTAACGCTAACGTTGGTTTGATGGAGACGAAAAAACTGATATCAATTTAATTATTATTCTAATTTTTTGTTATTGTTAAGTGTTTTGTGAAGCTGGTGATCTCCTTTGCTGAAAATTTTACTAAAAAAATATTTTTGTGAGAGAAAAAAAAATTATATTCAAAGTAAAACAAAACATGAAAAGATAATATGAAAATTAAATTGATTATGAAAATTATTCACAGCTTGAACACGGTTTAAAAACTTTATGCATTATAAGCATGGAAAAACAAATTATATGTTAGTGTGAAAAGGTTAGATAATTTCGTTATTTTCTTTAATGAAAAGTTCATCGGTTGTTTGAAGTTATTTTAGTGTGCTATTTCATTGTGGTTAGTGATATGAACAGGATGCGTTTTATGGGTTTGTTGAGTTGATCTTTAATTGAATTAAAAAAAAGTATCCGTTTCTTTCTAACAACTACCCGAGCAGAAATTAGTTAGGGAAAACCTGAATACAGTCAGGGTGTGATCAGAGCCTGGTCAGTTTTACAAGGGCAATCCCTATTAGGGCAATCTGATGTGAGCCTGTTCCGGGCCTGATTCAGGATAACCATTTAGGATTAACCTTATTTGAATACATCTGGGCCTGATCAGGTTTTTCCTATTTGACCCCTAACTGAAATTTCAATTTTCAATCAAAATTCACTAGAGTATTATCCATTTTAGAAATATATAGTTATAATCGTTTCATGTATGTTTTAGTTATCGCTTCTCGGCTGAAAGACTATAGTAATAGTGATTAAGGTGGTATGTATGGTTTAATTTTTTCAATTGTCATTTTTTTATTTTAATTTGGTTAATTTATGTACATAATATGTAAATATATATCAGGGTCTGGTCCGGGTATCCCAATCAGGGTCTGATCCGGTAATCCAAATCAGGACCGTCGAGGGCAAAAGTTCACACTCATGATCAAAATCCCAATCAGGTCCAATCGGGCCCAATGAGGCTGCCTTACCAACGCCTGATCCGAATTAGGGTAAGCCTGATCAGGGCTCTACTTGAGCCCTGACGAGTTTCTGCTCGAGTAGGATACCAAAAAGAGAAACAGGCAAATGTTAAGCGAAAAATATAGTGAGATATATACTCTAAGGGCCAGTTTCACCATCCTCAGTTAAGTTAAAGTTAAGTTAAATTTAACATAACTGAAACTTAACTAAAGGAAATGGGTTTCACCAGTTGCGGTTAGCTAAATATTAAGTTCATTTTGTATCATTTAGTTATCTCTCGGCTTAAGTTAAGTGGCGGCTAACTAACTTTAACTTTAACTGAGGATGATGAAACTGGCCCTAATACTCATAGCTATAATTGTTTGCGTAGCTGGGAGTGAAAAGTAATCAAAACACCATTTGTACCCTGTAGTTGATTAAAGTGATGTTGTAATTTATTATTAATTTATTTGCTGGACTCTAAATTTGTTCAAATTTAAACTTGAGATAAGATATTTCACATATAAAAACTTACACTGAACTTATTGATAACAATATTTTGAATAGTTTTACATTCGGCGTTATCAAAATTTTGCATTCTTTTCCTTTTTGCATTCCTGGACAAACGATTTCTTACAAAATTTGCATTCTGAAAATAACTTCAACTCCTTCAGTGATCCCAGCAGAATATTTTCTAGAATTTGTCATGAAATTTTTTATACAGAACAACTAAGAAAAATGAAAATATCTAGATCAGAGTTGATACACGTTGAAAACTTAAAAATGTTCTCTCACTATTATTTTATTGAAAAGTCATATCATCAAAAGTTATTAGACGCGTTTCATTTTAGCAATTATGTTGAAACACATTGTTCTAAATGGAGTGAATGACCCTACTTTCATACAAAACACATCACTGAATGCTCTCTAAATATTTTGAAAACGACTGGAATCAGGAAATTAATAGCACACTATCTCGTAAAATGACGAAAACTCCAAAATTATGCTGTCGGCAATAAGACAAAAACTATAGAAATTTCGATAAACCTACACACAGAATTAGTCTAAAATGTCCACACCTAAGCTATTGAAGATACAATAAAGAACTATGCACAATCGAGTCTTGAATGGAAAACTACCATAAACTGTTGATGCAAAAAATATTCTCAGAAACTACTCAGTACTAGATGATTTCAACTTAATTAAGATCTGGTTTATCACAAATCTTAAACCATTATATGAACCAAATTTATAAGTCTCTGGATCTGAGAGCACACCATATAATGACATACATAACCAAGAAGACCTACAGAGAATGCATTTAGTGTTATGTGCTTATATTTTCCAGTTCGTGCTCTAGTGGATACTAGATTTGAAAATTTTTAAAATGCCCAAATGGCAGCACACTGAAAAAAAAATCGGTCACTTCAACCGCTTTTGTACCAACCGAATGTTTTCGGTCACAATAACCTCAAATTCGGTGGTTGTGTCTTCAAATTTGGCCTTTTAAGAAATGACAACCGAATTTGAGGTTATTGTGGCAGAAAACATTCTGGAGCTACAATCGTTTGCGACAATTTTAAACACTGTTTTAATGGATCTGGAGCTGCACTTTGGCAAGAAAACATGATATAAAAATATAAGGTTCAATCATAAACTCACATCTAAAGTCTAGTTTTTGGCTTTAGCATCTCGAACAAATTTGTGCCTTCTAAAGGGTGCCCTAATAAAAGTGCACAATTTAATTTAAAAGTTAACCGCTGGTCTGCTAGTTTGGCCTCCTGATGCTCCTTACAATTCCGAACTGTTGTTCCCGAGTGTTCGTTAACACTATCGTTTACAGCAGCAATGTATTCGAGAGACCGTCGAGGACGTCGACGGAAAGAAGACTTACCGTCAACAATCGACCCAGTTTTTTCAAATTTATTGTTTACTTTTCGAATTATTGACACATTAGGAGTACTTTCAAGACCGAATTTTGCGAGCTGTTTTCCCATTTTCGATAACGCGTTGTTCACTTGTGTAGCGTCCGATTTTGGTAATTGAAACAATCGTTTATCCCAGCTATTATATTTTAGAGCTGCAACCTGCAAAAATAATGGTGTCAAAGTTTAATCGTATATTCTTATTTGGTCGCCCTTTATTATTAGTCCCTGGGCCGAAAGAAAAAAAAATAGTTTTTACAGAAGATGAGGAAAAAATGATCGATTTCATAAAAAATTATGATATTTTGTGTATAGTCCCTGGGCCGGCGCCGATTTCATATATTTTATACCGACCACATATTTTATACTTCGTGAGGCGCCTGTCCTTGACAAGTCCGAAAACATTTGTTCTGCGATTTTTCTCAAATCGGTCGCTTTTGTGTTCGGCAAGCTCCGAAAAGTACCGATTGCCCAATTAGAACAAGAGGGTAAGCTTGTCCGACCAAAATGTGTCTGCTATTCTTGAGACCGACAACTGAAAATTTGTATGTTTGGGTTGTCGGACTAGATAATAGTGGACAAATTTTTGTCGGACAAGGCTACCATCGTGTTCTAAATCAAATTTTCAACCCCCATAGTTAAAAAAAAACAAAAATTTATAAGATCCCGGAAAATCGGCATTTTTCGTCGGAGCTTGCCGAACGCAAAAGCGGCCGATTTGAGAAAAATCGCAGAACAAATGTTTTCGGGCTCGTCAAGGACAGGCGCTTCACGAAGTATAAAATATGTAGTAATCATCACATGAAATTGGCGCCAGCCCAGGGACTATATACAAAATATCATAATTTTTTATGAAATCGATAATTTTTTCCTTATCTTCTGCAAAAAATATTTTTTTTTTCTTTTTCTATTGAAAACAAAATAACAGTACATAATTTGTTGTGTTAGTGTTTAATGATATATTTTATTTTTCGAGCAAATTTACGTATAATAAAATTCATTAAATAGGAATACAAAATTTTCTCCTTCTGACATAATAATATGTACAAATTTAAATTGAATCTTTGATAAAAAATATTAAACGAGTAGAAGAAAAAACTATGAACTTTGTTCTATTTTTTTTAATTTTTTATAATTTTAACCTTTAATTCCAAATAAATCAATAAATTTTATTGAATTTGAATACCTTTTTGATTATTAAAAGATTTCAATTTTTTTTATATTGGAAATTTAACTCAGATGAAATCATAGTGGTGTCTTGCTTTTTATTATTCCAGAGAAGAACATGCGCATTAGTTTGAGTTTTTGTACAATTTTAAATAAGATGAAAAATATTTTTGTTGATTTTTTTATAAAATACAATAAAAACGATTTATTTTGAGCTCAATACAATCAAATAAATTGTTTTTTTTTCGTGTAACAGAATAAAATTAACAGCTGTTTATTTTATTCTGTTAAGACTAATAACGCACATAATTTTGGTTGAACTATGTAAAAAAAATATATTTGTAGTTGTCGGTAGTATAAAATGTAATAAAATTAAAAAAAATATTCTTCATTAAGTAATTTATTGATTAATCGTAGTCGAATGTCTTCGTCAACAAATTCAAAATAATATATGGGATGTGACATTTCTGGTACAGGAAAAATTCAGTTTTATTTTTTTTCGCTCAACAAAAATTCGACCAATTTTTGTTACAGTTTCTTATTCATGTTATTGTCAATTTTGTATGAAATTCTGTTTCGGTTGTGTGCGGCTACCCATCTTAATCCTGAATTTGAATTTCCAGAAGGCTTGCACACTACCCTATTCTTAAAATAAACACAAATTTAAAAAAAAAATTGTATTTTACCAATACTACTTGTATGCTAAGTATGAAGTCGATCAAAAATGTTCTGGTTCAGCGTTGGTCGTCCAGATCAAGAATTTCATCACAATCGAAATCTGGGTAAAATAGAATTCTTGAACTGAGAAATAAAAATTTTGGCAATGAATTTCAATTTGGTATGTAATTTGCAATTTGAGTCTCAAAAATAATGAATGTTTGGTGGCCACAAATCAAAATTTCGCATAAAAAATAGTCGGAATAGTTTTTTAACTTCGTCAACTATGAAGAGAAAAATTGAAAATGTCAGTTCGATTCAATTCAAAATTGAAAAATTCAGATCAGTTGGAGACGTTAAACATACGGGTCGTCCAAAAACAAGTCCAAATATCTATATCGAAGCAGTTTGTGAGAGTGTTGGTGAGAATCTCAGAATCAAGACGTTACCACATGCTATGAGACATTTTTTAGTGTCGTACTCTCCCTTATATCGTGTGACTTAACACCATTTCTTTTTATGGGGTTATTTGAGGTCAAAGGTTCATGTCAACAAATTAACAACCATAAGTGCATTGGAGAAGGAAATTAAATGCTACATCAATGAAATTCAGCCATATTTATGCAGAATTGTTTTGGAAAATTTCGAAAAAAGATTCCGTATGTACCAGCAAAGCCGTGAAGGCTATTTGACCAATGAGCTATTACATAAATAGCTCCATCCTATTTACTTTATGATTCCATCAAAAAATAACAATATAAAGACTAAAGACTGTGTTTTCTATTTAATTCAAACCTTGTATTAGTTTTGGGACAGCCTTCTCTGAACAGCTATGAGGCCTTTAAACAAAATACGAGCTTGAAGGGTCTTTTTTTCTAGCTCTATATGTTTGGTTATTTGTTCGCCAGTT
Organism: Diogma glabrata; assembly: GCA_963693315.1. Classification (NCBI taxonomy): domain Eukaryota; kingdom Metazoa; phylum Arthropoda; class Insecta; order Diptera; family Cylindrotomidae; genus Diogma; species Diogma glabrata. The sequence goes on from OY856188.1 coordinate 57,503,798, forward strand.
TGTTCATTTAAGTCGTCTTTCTCTGGGACAAATGGCAGATACAGGTTTTATTTTACCTTTCTCTTTTTTGTTTTTTGTGATGTATTTCGTATCTCTTAGGATCCTATTTATTTTTCGCCCTACGCTTCCTATTATGTTCCTTCTTTTTGGCTTAGCTTCTTTTGCACTTATTTTCTTTCTTTTTGGCATTTTTTGGAAGATTCATACAACTAAACATAGAAGAGGTGATATCAAGGGTTAGTAAAGCAAACGATCAAAAAAGATAAAATGACATCGTAGAAAATCATTCCCTAATTATTCCCTCACTACAAATAGAAATGACAGAATGGGTGAGGATTGACAAAATAAAGCATAATCAACAAAGAAAATGTCAGATTTTTCGGTATAAGTTGATATATCCAAGTGGATGTTATGAAAAACCTACTTCACTGTGTAATTAATAATTGTTAAAGTACTTACATTTTGTTTTTCTCAGTGGAGATGTAATAACGGTCACAAATTTATTTCGGTCACTTTGCATCAGAAACGCACGTCAACGTATGCCGCCAACTATTAGGCCCGCTATACAGTTGAGCTAAACTATGTGAACTATGCGAACTATGTTTTTTGTATACAACGTAATTATACAAAAAAACATTACGGAAACAAAACATTTAAAAAAAGAACATAAAAAAGGAAACATTACATTCATTACATTTTGTTTAAAAAATATTATTCGCGTTAAAACATTATTTTTTTAAAAACATGGTTCACTTAGTTCGCATAGTTTAGCTCAAGTGTATAGCGGGCCTTAGAATAGATGTTAGCGTTCATGTTTGATAAAAATGCGTGCATAAGTTAACTGTCACTAAATGTGTGAGGGAATAATTTATTTTATTGAGGCACATGTAAATATGCTATTTTGTAATTTAGTGTCGAAAAGTAGGCGAATTTTAGAAATGAAATGAAGCATTTTTAAAATTCAGTACTAAAATTTTCATTTAAAAACTAGTACTAAGACATTTTAGAGCATTAGTTCTAACTTTTTTTCTAAATTTTTCAACACAATATTGGTGAACAAAAAACACGGGAAATCAGCAAAAAACATGCAATTTTGGAAATGAGGTTTTAATTTTGTATATTTAGGTATTGAAATTCATTGACATCAATAAAAAAATTTTCTGCGTTTTTAGTTTTTTTTTACCCTGTCTTAAGATACAGGGTGATGAAAAATCAAAAAATTGCTCGAATCTGGTGTATTGAAATAGCTCTACAGTCAAAACTACTAAACTGATTTTAATGTTATACAGCTCAAAATGTAGGTATTAAACAGAGCTAATCAAAATAAAAATAACGGTAAAAAATTCAAATTCGATTTTCTAGAAATGCGTTTTTTATTAAATTTTTGATTTTTTAGTATGTGAAAGGGACATATGCTACTAACATTTTATAAAAATTCATGAGGGGAAAATCTTTTGTTTTTTTAATTAATTTTATTGCCTTAAAACACGCCTTAAAATTTTTAATCATAAAAAAAAGTGGAGTTAAAAAATGAACAGTTTTTTTGGATTTACATATATATTTTTATAATAAATTTTTAATGTTAACTCAAAAAAAATATTTTACACATTTTTTATCATTTATTTAATTTTACATTACTAAATTCCGTAGAGTTAAAATAACGTCTAGCTATTGATCTATCATTTGTAGGAATATATGAGTGATATCCTCGTGTTCCAGGAATTGTTTTTAAATTGCAAACAAATAAATCCATCTGAATTCTGTCACTATATGACAGTGGTGAGTGAGTGATCTCAACAGTTTGACTGTTTGCAGGCATAATGGATTTGATTTCATCCAAAGACTGCTGATGAAGATATTTATAAAAAACAACGAGACCAGAAAAAATTAACAATTCGTTTAGCACGCTCTTGAACAGAGTCTAAAAGATCCATTATAGTAACAGATGCAGCCCCACAAACTTGGTAACAATAATCGGCATAATGCGGCCTGTTAACGACTTGCAAAATTATAATTGACTTTTATTGGTAAAAAGGTTCCCCATCCTTGGTTTAGACTCATATTATCCTTTTTGCTAGTTTCTGTTTTTTGTTCACTTAGGTGTAGTGGAAGTATTATTTTTGTTTTATGGAGTAAAATTGACTTTTAGTTAATTTTTAATCATAATATATGTTTTGTTGACTCTTAAAAAATAAAGCTGGGCAATTTTAGTCCAGAGAGATTACTTAATATTTGATATAGTATATTTTGTCACAGCAAATATTATATCATTTTTAACACAAAAATGTATATTATGTGTACTTCAATTACCAGATACGATTAAAGCTTAGATCAGAATATAGTGTGGCTACAGTACTGCGATCAAAAAAATCGTTTGTACGTCTTCAATTAACTACTTCTTGGTGAACTGTACCTCCTCGTTACCTGGTTAGAGCAGTTCTGATGTGATGGAATTGGAGGAGCAGTAAAAAGAAAAGCAGCTAGAGCAAGTCTTAAGAAAGAATACGACAAAGTTATATCAACACCTCTGGAGTTATATAACTGGGCAGCAGCTCCAGGCCATTTTCAAGATAAAATGCATTTTTTCTATGTAAGGGAGGCAGGTTGCATTGCAAAACGAAATCAACTAGCTGATAGATACGCTAATTTAAAAACAATTCCTGGAACACGAGGATATCACTCCTACATACGTTCCTACAAATGATGGATCAATCTTAGCTAGACGTTATTCTAGCTCTACGGAATTTAGTAATGTAAAATTAAATAAATAATAAAAAATATGTAAAATATTTATTTTGAGTTAAAATTAAAAATTTATTATAAAAACATATATGTAAATCCAAAAAAAACTGTTCATTTTTTAACTCCACTTTTTTTTATGATGAAAAATTTTAAGGCGTGTTGCAATAAAATTAATAAAAAAAACAAGAAATTTTCCCCTCCTGAATTTTTTATAAAATGTTAGTAATATATGTACCTTTCCCATATTAAAAAATCAAAAAATTAAAAAATACGAATTTCTAGAAAATCGAATTTAAATTTTTACCGTTATTTTTCGAAAAGAAAGTGTTAAAAATTATATAATGTGAGTTATTATTTTGATTAGCTCTGTTCAATACCTACATTTTGAGCTATATAATATTAAAGGTGGTCAGTCCAGTAGTTTTGACTGTAGAGCCATTCCAGTACACCATTTCTTGATTTTTCAACACCCTGTTTCTTAAGAAAAAACTAAAAACTAAAAAAAAAACTAAATCACAAAAATTTTTTTTGGTTGAAGTCAACGAATTTCAATACCTGTACAAACATACCATATACAAAATTAAAACCTCATTTCCAGACCTTGCTGATTTCACGTGTTTTTCCCCTATTAGGATTTTTCCAATCCACAAACTGAGTAAACTTATGAATATGAAAGCACATATTTTATTATAATTTATAATATTAATTTATTTACACAGCAATTAGAAATATAGTTTGTGTTCAAGAATAAAAAATGTGCAAAAATAGTACAAATGAATTGGTTATTTGTGGTAAATATTTATAACACAGTTATTCAAACTCGATATATTCACTCCTGAAGAAGTCAACTGTAGTTGAAGATGAAGATTGCTGAGTTCAAATTTGGGATGAAGAAAGAGTCGTTTCACTCACTGTTTTGGAAACATTATTGGAGTTTACACATTTACAGGAGGTTCATTTTTTTGAACTAGTATATGTGTAGCAATCCTACATGAGAACTTCGACATAGCCTTCTGCTACTTTTGCACTCGTTCATCCTCCGTGTGTTTGTATTGTCAGATAAGCACCAGAGTTGGTTAATAACGACGCAGATGATCGACGGAAACTGTGTCCAGTCTATGCCTCTGGTTTTGGCAAACGCAAAATCTCGCCAATTTTGTTTGGTATAGCAAGTGTTAATGCAAATGGACTGTGTTGGACATTTTCCTTTATTATAGAAAAGATTTCTATATGTTTGAAAAATTTGACATACATTTAGGCATTCAATATTGCCTTCAGTAATGGTAAATCCGGTAATTGTAAATGTCTTTCCGGGTTGGTTTTTGTTACGGGAATGCGAATTGTTATAACATCTCCGGCATCATCTATGTCATCCAAAGCTAGTTTGATTAATTCATCTCGAAATGCACCATATATCCCAATAATTAAACAAGAAATGGTACAATCCTAGTTTATCCCCCCAAATAGATTTGGGTTTTTTTTTCAGATAAATAGAAAGATTAGGTACTCTGCATCCTAATTATGAAAAAAAAATTTACGGAAATGAGGGGGCCAAAAGTTATAAAGGATCAAATTTTCAATTTTACCTTGGTCCCCCCTTTGAGTTTTTAGAAGTAACATGATTTGATTTTTGATATTTTTTGACTCAATTCTGCGACCTTGCACAACTTCGATCAAAAATAGCACCGCCCCCCTTTTTAATTTTTTTTTCATAATTAGGATGCAGAGGACCTAATCTATCTATTGGTCTGAAAAAAAACTCAAATCTATTTGGGGGGATAAACTAGGAATGTTCCCAAGTAATTATTTACATACAAATTATCAATATTCATAAATATTTCTAAATACTTCCCTGCATCAATAAATATTTGTTATCATCTGTAGTTCTCAAAAGCCCTTCAATATTTTCTTTTTTTTAGAATTTTAAATTTTTTTTGGACGACAGCCGGGTGGATTGATGTTTCAATTTGACGTTTAATAAAGGCAGCTAAATTACAATAATGACTTATGTCGATATTTTTTCCATAGTGATTTTGCCTTCCCACATAGAATATGTACTCCAAAGAATGAACCAACGTCATATAACTTTACTTTTTTTTATTAAAAAATGCCAATATTACCTTTTCACTTAGTGTAGTAACTTTTTTGCCATTAGCCAATCTTGAAATTTTTTATAACACGGCTCACGGCTTATTCACGCTTCATTTGTAGAGTTTGCAATATCTGATGGCAAATCAGTATCTGAATCACTCTGAACCACTGAATGGTTCTCAATTATTATTAATAGTAACAATAAATTATTTTAATCTTGATTGATGCTTGAAACTTCTAAACACAATATTGTTTTTTTATGTCTAGGAAAATGAATTTTGAATGACTGCTTTGATTTGCAAAAATTTGATTTTTAAAATTTGGTACAAACTTTTTTGTTTTCAATTCAATTTTTCTGCCTAATTTAGACCTAATAATTTCGACACAAAATTACAAAAAATATTGTATGCAACTTATGTTAAAAACATGTTTTTGCCCTCTCTACGCTTTTTAACCAAACTCCACATCTCGTGCATAAAACAATCGTTTTTAACACGAGTGGCATAGACAGCTGTTTTTTAATTCGTTTTTTATTTTTTAATTTAGATTAAGAATATTTTCATAAATCAATCGTATTTTTAATCGATTTGCTGAACTTATAACTATGAACCTAATATAATCTGAAGTTTAGGACATAGTGGAAATATTAAACTTCTGTTAGTTGAAAATCCAAATTTGAAAATTCATATGAGATGCAACGTTTGTTGTTTCAAAAATAATAAATGTTAGGTGAGTAAAAAAAATAATAAACACATTTGAAGAAGAATTCTATAGGCATAGAACTAGAACTAAATTTATTAAATGGAATCAAGTGAAAATTTTCTCAAAAAAGCAATTTACCAGCTAGAGAGACCTCTTATCTCAATCGATGATCGAACTAATGTCCTTCCGCTCAGTGTTTATTTGATAGCTACTTAACATCGTCAATAAAATAAAAATTAATTATTTAAATTTGAAGCATTTTTTTTTAATTTAAATCATCTTCATTATGTATCCGTCATCCATGAAAGAAGCTCCAATTATGCACAATTTTTTGCATTTGTCAAGCTTTCCATAGCGAATTATTTACTACTTCTATTTTGTTTAATGATTTTGAAAGAAAAAGTAAATAAACATCTTTCCACATTTTATAGTGATCACTCTTCAATTCTTTTTAAAAAAACAATTTCAATAACAAATCTAAATACTAAAATAAAATGAACTTGATTTTTTTATTAATAACATTATTCTATACAACTTCAAAAAGTCAATAACCTCAAACCACACATCATAACCGAACAAAACTCATTATAAAAACGTTCACTTCCAATCGCCACATTCTTACTGATTATCTCACACTGAACTTTCTTCAATCAAAAGTAAATCTGATTTATGATTGTAATTCATAAATTAAAACAAGATCAATGCTAAAATGTACGTAGGTATATCCAATCCAAATTTGCAGAAATATTCAAAATTTAATCTGCATACTGGAACCTTTCTTTTTGTCGTCGATCGATTCACTTTCGTTATTTAAAGTCACTATTTTTTTTAATTAGTTTCTATTCGAATTTTTTTTACTTATCTAGCTTGTCATATTTTCGGTTTGAATTGATTGATGAAAGACAATATTTTTAAATTTTGGATTATTATAATAACTTCATATAATAACTTTAATTTTACTTTAAAATTTTCGGTTACTGTATGAAATTTATTGGGAATGATAATCTTTAACTTTCGTTTTAATCACAGCAGTGGATGCTAGATTTCTAGTTGTAATAGGTGAAACAAGGATTCCATAAAACCACTTTAATTTATAAAATAAAAATCGAATTTTATTTGTTAATTTAAATTATGGTAAAACAACACTTTTTCGAATTGCTCTGACCTTATAGAAACACCAAAATCAACATCATAATTAATTCTCAACCAATCGTTTGAAATCTTCAAGTCTCGTGTAAAAAACACAAAATCAATTATGTAAATCTTGAATTTTTTTCATTCAATTTACCATCTTACAAAGAGAAAAAAATACCCTTAATTTTTGAAATTTTCTTAAAAGAAAAAAAATTAAAATAAATTGAAATTAAATATTGTTAATTCATTCATCCAAAGTGGAAAAAAAAATTCAAGGTTTTTAAAATTGAACTTTGGTGTCCTTCAACAAAAACTAAATTAAGAGCTTTTTCCGTTTAATTTGGAAATTATTTTGTTGTTGATGTTGTATGAAATTCAAAATACAATCAGAAAGTAAAAAAAAATTAGAAAACTTAGAAAACAAGTGGCTTGTATGGCAAGTATAAAGTTGATCCAAAACGGTCCGGTTCAAATTTCAAATGGCTGGCAGTTTTGGAGTATTTACGGTTATATATTTTTGTTCATATAAATTCTTAAGTGTAAGTGTTGGTTCCATATCATTATTATTTTGAGCCAAAAAATAATTAAGTTTCTTGTTAATATCGAAATGTCGAAATTATCGATGAAATTAAAATTCCTTAAAAAGAAATTTTTATAATTTTTATGAATTCATTAATAAAAAAACAATAAAAAAATGCATTTCTCCAGTAATTGAACTCGACCTATAGAACCTCAGTCGACCGGGATATCCATATTGCAATTTGAAACGTTTCGACCGAAAATAGGTATTTTATATTTAATATATTTATTTACCGTGACGGTAATTTGAATATATAAATTTATCCCCAAACAAAATCGCCACAACGCGCCTGAAGAAGTTTTCACTTAAAAAAATGATAGTCGAAAACTTTGGTGAATATTAATTGAATATTAATAAATATAATTATATTATTGTTAAAAAAACAACAAAGAAACGTTGTATGTTTTACACAATAAACAACCTTTAGACAGTTCCCCTTACCTGATGGCAAACGACTAGTTGATGGGTGCTACATAAAATTTGGTCTCTTCAAAGTACATCTGGCTCTATATTAACCATCGACTCAACGATATGGTCAAAAGTATTTAACTAAAATCTTTGTTTCAAATTCAATTTGAAAATATGAAGGAACTGAAATCTCAAGCTCTGAGATATCAAGACTTCGGTCTGGGTTAAAGATTTTGATATAGTTTTCGGTAACAAACTTTTACGAGGATTGTTTTTAGTTTTGGGCAGCAATTTATAACAAAAATAAAATTCTTTGCAAAAGTATCAGTAATTTATCTCTGTTTAGAAGCTTATTACAAAACTAACACGAAACATAAATACGTTGCCGGAAAAGATGGTAAAGACGGAAAGACTCAGCAAACTACTCAAAAACCTCTCCTTTTAGCCTTTCGAGACATGTAACAAAATCAAAATTTCTTTCAAAATTCCAAACATATTCCAAAAATTATTACAAAATCAAAAATTGAAATATTTTTCCAAAATTCTGATAATGTTCCAAACATTCAAACTTTTTCCAACATTCTTAAAATATTGGAAACATTTTAACAAAATCAAAATAAACAAACTTTTTTCAAAATTCCAAAATTTATAATAAAATCGCAAATACAAACTTTTTCAAAATTCTGAATATATTCCAAAAATTATAATAAATTCAAACTTTTTCCGAAATTCTAAAAATATCGCAAAAATCATAACAAAATCAAAAATACAAAATTTTTCTGAAATTCCAAAAACATTTCAAAAATTATAATAAAATCAAAAATTTCCATGTCCAATTTCATGTTCAATTACATTTCATGTCATACAAATAATTAATTTTATTTTTTTCACAAAAATTTGGTAAACAAATAAATGAAAATCATTCTTTTGACACACTTGACAATAATTTTTTGACAAACTTATAATGCGATAATCTAGTTTTTTGTCTCACATACCAAACCCGAATATCAAGATTTCTTTAAATTTAAGGTTACTACTCATTATCAGTTAATACCGTTTTTGAAGCAAAAAATTTCCTTGTTTTAACGCACTTGACGATTTTTTGGCACACTTCCGGTACTCTTATCAAACACAACGTCTTTTCGGACCAGCCAGTTGAGTATAACTATTTTTAGAAAATTTTGAAATCTCCCCAGCGATTTTCTAGATTTCGTAGGCAATGACAGCGGACCGGCCAACCGGCAGACAGACATTAATTTTTTTTAGAATCAGTAGGTCTTTAAACGTCGAGAAATGCCAAAAAAATGAGGGCAAGAGTTTCACTTGTGGCTCGAGAATGTAATACTTAGGTCTTTCAGACTGAAGTAATTTTGAAATTGCCTTTCGAGATCCTGTTTTGAGTGCCCTTTCCAAATACTCCAGATCAAAGAGCTTAGTTTAACTAAAAACTAACCTATTGAAATAAAATTCTATGACAAACATAACTTTCTGATACAATTTTGCTACAAAAAACTTTAATAGCTACACATTTTCTTTTTTAATTAACATTAACCTGATTCCATGATACAAACATATCTTAAATTTCGTTAAATTAGTCCAAAGCATAAATGTTTGTCAAATGAATATAAATTGCATAATAACATACAATTAGAGTTACAATTATTATAGAACATAAAAGTAAATGATTATCGTTGTACAATTATCGTTGTTGTGCTTTTTCTTGTATACTAACAACTACATACTTCAACATATATAAAAGTTCCTTTTCCGTTTTTTCTTTTGTAACGACGATTTCATGTTTAAAAATTCAATAGACTTCGGAAGCATTCAAATGGCGTTGAAAATTTTATATGATGGGAATACTGATTTTTCTTTTTGTTTGGAAAATTAACTCGATTATGGAATTGCTTGATATTAATGTTAAACGTAGTTGTAGTTATTTTCAAAAGAATATGTTAAAGCTAATTTAAAAGAGTTTTATTATGTTTTTAAAATTGCTTTGAAATGATGGTTGAGTTAATAAATTTTGTGTATGTAACTTTATCTTAGAATAACACAAATAAAAGGAATTGTATTAAAGAATACGCTTTTCAGAGATACAAAAAAGTATGTGTACACAAAGAACTCATAAAATTACAAAACACGTTCACAAATATGTTTTCAACCCAGTTAACTATAAACCTAATTATTTTCAATGGCAGCAACAGATGGTATTTTGTTCTTCTTTCATTTAAAAATAAATGTTTTCGGTTGTAATACCACGAGTCATTGAAATTTTTTCGAAAATTTTTTGATTTTACGAATTAAATTATTTAGCAACACTGCGAATCAAAGCGCACAATAAACCACGAGTCCGAAGGACGAGTGGTTTTAGTAGTGGTTTGATTGAGCAGTGTTGCTTAAAAATAATTTAATGAGTAAAATTGAAAAATTTTAGACAAAAATTTCAATGAAGAGTGGTATTTAATGAGATAATTTTTTTTAAATTATAATTTTATTTAAAAGATAATAATTATTAGTTTCTAAATAAAGTTTTTTCTACAAATTATTCAGCTTATAAAAAATTATGTAAAATTGCAAATAATAAAAATTTCCGTTTTCATTCATAAATGATTGCTTGTTTATGTTTATTTGTCAAACATAAATTACAAATTTATAGCATTTATGCGCCTACTAAGATAAAATTATATTTCATTTTGTTAGAAAAAAAAATGACAACAAAGAATTTTCATAACGACAAAGCAAAATTATCGACGACAAGAAGAATTGCCGACAGTAAAAACAAAGCCTACTGTTTAAATACCATAGTTTGTATGAATGAAAAATAAAATATCTGACAGCAAAAAAAAATTATCATTATAAATCAATATATTCCATGGACAAAGGAATATTCTCAATATGAACGAGTTTAGAAAAATGATTAGATGTTAGGATAGAGAAATTTCATTATTCTTCTTCCTATCTCGTGCTACCTGGGTAATACATACTGTAAGTGGGGCGTATTCCAGCGAATTTGTTTGAAAAGTAGATTTCCACTCTTATTTTATTTTTATTTCAAACAAACAAAATTTGTGTCGTTCACCAACACCTCAGAATAGATATTGTTGTGAGACTTAGGACATAATAGTACATTATGATGCAAGGACGTAAAGCTAAAGATTTTGGACGTATGTGGACATTAAGTTTGTGGACATTAAGTACAAAATAGCTTACGCCCGTGCGTCATATACTATTTTTTATTCGCCGCTGGCAAAATATTTAAAAAAAATTGTTTATTCTAAATCAAAGTTATAATTTTGCATAAATTTTGAAATAAAAATATGTTGAACAAGTAACCTTTGACAAAATATTTGTTATTTTTTTCAAAATAATTGTATAACTGTGTACAACTATTCGAAATAATTGTATAACTATGTACAACTGTTTGTACAACAAATAATAACAATAATTTTAATTGAAAAATGAAATTTTGAATTTAAAGGTTGTTTTGATAAAAATTTCTGTTTTTTATAGAATTTAAACTAATACAAATGTTTTTTACTTGTTTGGATGTAACTATGACAACAAAATATATATGGTTAAAAAGTGACACTTTACGGCCGCAAATCACAGTAATAAAGTACCACTTTAATATGTAGGCGAATAAAATAGTACATTATGATACTAGGACGTAAGGCTTAAGATTTTGGACGTATGTGGAGTTTGCCAATCGAGGCGCTAGCTGAGATTTACACCCACATTAAGTCCCAAATAGCTTACGTCAGTGGATCATTTACTATTTTTTATTCGCCGCAAGCAAAATCTTTAAAAAAAAATGTTTATTCTAAATTAAAATTATAAATTTGCATAAATTTTGAAATAAAAATATGTGGAACAAGTTACCTTTGACAAAATATTTGTTATTTTCACCAAATTATTGTATAATAAAAAAAGCAAAAAGCTACAATCTCCATACCACTTGATGTCGAATACCCTTTATGGAGCTTGGTGTTGTCGTTCTCATTGATAAGATCATTTAGATTGGCTTGAATTTTTAGGATGTTATCGCTTATAATACTACTTAGCCATGTACCGAACGGTTCAAAACTTTTTTTAAAGTTTTTAAAATAGCCAACAAGAGATTTCGAGTTTTTCTCTATCAAAAATCAATTGCTTTCATGGGAAAATCAAAATACGTAAGATATTCACCCTTATTGCGATTGTCGAGTCGACGAGTCGAGTCGTGAAAAATTTAATTTTGTATTATGTAACCAAATCGAATCGACTAGAATTTATTACCATATTAAAAAATACGTTTATTGAATTATTGTGCTTTTATTAGAAAATTCCACTATTGTGAACTAAATAAAACACATATTCTGTCAAGTGACAGGGGTCTGTGCAATAAGCCCCAGTTTCGACGTCCTATATCACAAAGTTCTTGGATCATGTCACGTCAACGTTGTCTAAGGCTTCCTCTTCGACGAATTTATTATATACGGTTTGTTAAAACATACTACTTTAACGCACACATCTCTTGCTCGTAATACTGATACGAAAGCATATCCTGTTTTAAAAGATGTATCTGTTCTTGCTTCAATGCATTTTGCGTTTTTGCCTCGTTTAGTGTGTCTTTTTGGACGTAATACATTTTTTTACCAGCAAAATATTTTCTTTTAAGTGATGTCTTGTTCTTTGATTTGTAGATTGATTGGAAAAATTCTGTAAGCTTCCGTTATTTCCAGTATTATTTTCCCATCCAATACTAACGTCCTGGTCAGGTTCCAGGATAGTGTCATCGGCATTACAAATTTCATTTATTTGAATGGAGCTTTATGGTTTCATCTCTCCAAACTATTTTTCATGAGGCTTAGTTGTTGTGTTGAAATGCAACAAATCGACAAAATCCTCCTCTAAGGTTTTGAGGTAAACCTGGTTACTACGTCCACCTCCCGTTTCATTTCTCTCCGCTTGATTTTTTGTTAGTTTTTTTCGTATTTTAAATCTGTCCAAACCTAAAACAAAAACCTTAGCACTTTGAAACTATTTATACGGTGACTTAAAATGTATTATTCCAACCACTTTCATCTCTTGTTTTTATTTTTTTTATTTTATTTAGCTCTTTCGTTATTATTTGCCATTTCCTTTAATTTTAAAGTCTCTGTAGTCTTTGGTGCATCCTCCTGCTAGATCCACATTTTCCTGCATAAACTCAACCAATTTTGAAATGTTTTCTTATTTGTAGCTTTCCTGTTGAAAAAAATAATTTATATTAGTTATTAATTAATTAATTAATAACTAATAAAATAAGTTTAAATCAACTTACATTATATCTTTAAAATTTATTTGCTTCTCTTCACAATTATCTGTCGCCAAATGAAATTACATCGACTCAATTATGGCGTCATATCGACAAACATCGATTCCAAATCGACATTCACAATGTAAATTATTGTTGTCGATATCAAATTTACATTGAATCGACATTCACAATAAGGTTGATTATTTATCATACATCTACGCTAGAAACACAACACGGGCGAAATCGTCCCATACATACATTTCAAACACAACTACAGCGATAAACGAAAAAGTTTTCTTCGTCGGAGAAAATTTAGATTCTATTTCTAATTTACCGTCGGCGATGATTATTGCCAGATATCAATTTTATTTTTATTTGGCTGCAAGGCATGGTAAAATGAAAATAAGGTATTCTCACTAGAGTGACAGCGATGCCATTTTGATTTTGATTGACGTCACTCAGAGTTTTATATAATACGTTTGTTGTTATTATCAATGAGAAAAGCTATTGTTTTTAAATTAAAAATATATTTAGTATGATTTATAAATTAATTTATTAGTTAATGAAATGATTGAAATTAATTCATTCATTAATTAATGAACTTTAGTATTTGTTTTACTATTAAAACATATACAAATTTAAATGCCGAACTACGTTAAAACCTGCAAAAGTTTTCAACAAATGTGAAAAATCATACTCAAAACATAAGGTTTTTTAATTTCCAGAAAAATAAATCAATTTGTAGTGGATAGAATCATGTGGAAAAAGAAAATGTTCGTATTTATTATAAGATAATTTGTTCCTTACACTTCACTGAAAATGATTGGACTTTAAAAGACAAACTTTTAAATACTCTAATGAGTAAAAGATCGTTGAATTGATCGTTGAAAGTGGAACCTTATCTTAGAACATACAAGGAAGTGGTTACTTCCAATATTTGCACATATAAAGGAACGGTTTAAAATCGGTTTAAAAACATAAGTCTGCTTATGAATCGATCGATGCGAAAAGAAAGTACTGGCAATTCTTAAATTATGTGATAATGCAAACTCAGTCATTCTCTCACCATTATCATTGTTGGTGTTGATTTCATAACCTCCTCTAGTGCTATATAGAAAATATTGACGGTCTTAGCTTCAGTAGGTGCATGCAAGGCAATAAGAGAAATATTGTTTTATGTACCGCGTACCCCTAAGTAGCAAATCCTCTCATTGACCAGGATGAATTTCAACACGGCTTCTTGTATGCGTGCACCAACAAGGAAACCAGTACTAAATTAATTTCGAGAAGAATGACCACTACTGCATAAAGAGTGACTATTCGAGTTTTGTTTTCCGATTATTGGCTGTCTAATTTCTTGCAGAGAAATGATATCCATCCTATGCCTCTCAGTCTCTGTTTCTAGGCTTATTAAAGCATCATAAGCGATCAGGCTGCACACGTTTCACGTTCCGATTCGGTAGTTTGGTTCTTTCTCACGTCCAGGTAAAACTTCTCTTGTTTTGTTAGTGTCTGGTATTCTTTTTTTGGTTATCAAATTTCACAAAGCTTTTTTTTCGGAGTGATGGTATTAACCTCAGTCCCAACCCAAATTTTCGTTAATGGTTCTGTTATGATGTTAAGGTTATAAGAAGTTTTAAGGCGCCAATTAGCGGTTATGTAGCGTAATAGACTAAGCAGTTTTTCTCTGCTTGTCTCCGATACACCAACCTAATTCTGAATTAGTCGAATTTCCTACCCTGCAAAATGTTCTTTAGAGTTAGAAAACTTAATAAACAAATTGTTAATGAAAAAAATAAGGAAAACCATAACGTAAAAATTATGTTTTCTCTAATTTTCAAATTAAAACATTTTTTGTTTCTTTATATTTACGCCGGATGACGTCACACAAAATTTTCGTTTAGCTGTCAAGAATACCTTATATTCGTTATACCATGGCTGCAAGGGTAATTTTTAATGTTATTGTGACAGTGCCGCCAACTGAAAAATATGATTTTCTGATGTTTTACGCGTTTCTGAGGTTGTAATGTTTTGTTTTGAGTTGTCAACTGAATTTTCAGTTTATGTTCAAAGTTCGGTTTTATTCATTTATATATTTTCATAATTTGTATTTTGTATTTTATTTTTAAAATTAGTTATTAGTAGAAAAATTATTATTATTTATTTGTTAGTAAAAATTAGTTATTTTTAAAATTGAAATTTGTGAAATTCATTTTGACAAAGAACAAAGTGTTTTAGTTTATGCAATTTTATTTTTGACAGCTTTTCACGCTGACGCCTTTGTTGTGGTTACAAAAGCGAAATTGTAGACGTTTTTTTTTATCGTCCGACGTGTTCGTCCGTGTTGTGTTTCTACCTATATGTTGAATTTAATCATTGCGTTGGAGGAATTTTGCATTCAAAAATTTTTGGCCTATAATTTCAAATATTTTTTGGAAGGGGTTGAGAGTAGAAATTTCAAAAAAAAATTGTTTTAAGAATTTCAAGTGGGGTCATATGAGAAGAGATTTTTTTGTCGTTCAAAAAAATTTTTTTATAATTTTTGACAGCACAATTTTTGACTTATTTTCGAAAATGTGAATTTTTTTTTGTGTCCCACCTTATCTACGCACATTATAAAATAAATTTTTTTATTCTCTTCCATTTAATTATATCAGCTTTATTTGTATGTTTTTTCGATAATAATAGTATGTATTATTGTATTGTTTTCTAACCTATAGCCTAATGAACTTAACCTATTGTCTAATGAAAATTTTCCTATAAAAAATTATCATTATTCAATTGGTATGATTCCAATTGGTCCAATTGTTTTGATTTTATTAAAATTATTTTCAAATTATAATCACAATTGCTTTGATAAGTTTTGTTCAAAAATCAAATTTTGAGTAAAATTCTCTTTTTTCGTTTAGTTGAACTTGGTTGATTGTATGAGAAGGGCGTTTTTTATCATCAAGGTTTTTTTATTAAGAAATTTGATTTATCAATTAAAACAATAAAGATTTATTGTTTTAATTGAAGAAAATGTTTTTATTTTTTATAATACACAATTCTTTGTCAGAGAATAAAGTATTGAAATTGATTCGTGTTTAATGAATTTTATTCTCTCGCAAATTAAAATTCTAGCTCGTGCCTCGCTCAAATTTTAAACTTTTGCTTGAGAATAAACTATTTCATTATAAACTCATTGATTAAACTACTATTAAAGAATTCACGGTTGTTGGAATTTTGCGAAAAAAAAACTATTTTTCTATGCGAAAAGTAAACTCACTAGTGTAAAAAAATAACAAATTATAGTTGCTATGGGTTTTCATATAATTTTACAAAGTATTTTAAACAACGTTACCATGAAAAAATAGAATATGAATTTTTAATGTTTTGTTGTCGATTTTTAACTTTATAATTTATAGTAAATATCGATTATATATTACTATCATAGAAAAAATTGCATTTCCTACGCGAGATAAAAACGTTTTTCGTTCGTAAACATGTCTCACTCGACGCTAGCGCGTCTCGTGAACAAATGTTTACTCACGAAAAAAACAATGTTTTCATCTCTTGTAGGAAAATATACTATTTTTCCTAGTTGTTTTAATTTCATAATGTTCTTTGAAGGGGGTGGATTTAAAAAAAATATTTTTGATCTTGACAAGTGGAGTGTCATATGGAAGGTGATTTTTTTTTGTAGTTCAAAACACTTTTTTTGTAATTTTTGTGATCACAGTTTTCAACTTATTTTCAAAATTGTGAATTTTTTTCTGTTTCCCATCTTATCTTCGTACATGACACAGAACCGAAAAATTGACAACATTCAAGAGGATGAGAGTAGAAATTTCGAAAAAATAATTATTTTTGATCATGTCAAGGTGTGTCATATAAAAAGAGATTTTTTTTGATTTTTTAGAACCTTACATAAAGATCAAGCGGTCAGATTTTTAAAGCCAATTAGCATTTTTGAACAAACTTGTTTTTCATTGCCAAAACTGACTAAATCGCGTCCCGCTCAAAAATGTTTCATGCTCTCAGAGTTTCGTTCAATTTTTACGTTTTGATCTAATTTTGGAAATTATTGTGAGTAATTATATTCAATATTATTTTTACGTAAATGCATTACTGCAAAATGATATATTATTACCATTTTTATTATTTTTATAATTAAGTAAACATATGTCATTTTTTATTCAATTCATAAATTATTAAGAAAGAAAAATTAAGTTAGGGAATAATTTGAATTTTTTCCAGGAGGTTGGATTTTTTTTCACAGAGAAAAACTCTAATTTTCGTTTATGTGGTTAGGAACGAGATCAAACCTTCCTTATTAGTGCAATGATTTGAAACCTGTTACGGCAGACTCGCTTATCAATTATACCACCGCAGCGATGATTATTCCGAAGTTGAAATTTTATCATCACTAATTTTCTTATTTAAGTTGAATTTCTCTAAACTGTAATTAAACTTCTTATTATGGAAATGTTTATTCATTATATGGTGATTATTCAATTTTGAGAATCTTCTTGATGTAAGTGATCAACAACAAGTCAAGCGACGAGCAAAGCTTGTTCTTGCATCAAATGTATATGTAGACGAACCCACAAAATAGGGTTTTGGTGTGGGGCTGTCAAAATTAAAACACATCAAAACACCTGGGGCTCTATTCCCGAACACATAATTGTGAATTTGAACAATATTGTGAAGTTTGAATTGCGTAACATTATTCGGTAACGGTAACGATTTTACGAAAAACGAATTTCACAATATTTTCCAAATTAAATTTAGACAATAATGTGAAATTTTTTTTCCTCAAAATCGTTACCGTTACTATTTAATGTTATGCAATACAAACTTCACAATATTGTCAAAATTCACATTTATGTGTTCGGGAATAGGGCCCCTGTTATCGACGACATAACATCCGAAATGATTGTACATGGCGGTGAAACTCTTTTTGTCAGACTATTTGAACTTTTTCAAATGATCTGGAGGACTAAAGCTATGTTACAAGAATGCAACTCAGTTATGTTGATACTAATCCGTAAAAAAGGTAATCGCCTACAATGTGCAAACTACAGGAGAATGACTCGCCTCTACCCAGCATATAAGATCTTTTCATACATTTTACTAGCGAATTTCAATCCTTATGCTGAACAACTGTTTGGAGAATATCAGTCTGATTTCCGGCAAGGTCGAGGTACCACCGATGCACTTCTCTCGCTAAATATGATTTTAGAAAAGTGTCGAGAGTTGATGTGCTCTAATTTATCCTTGATTTCAGACAGGTCTACAACTATATCGAACAAGAGACTCTATGGTCTGTTCTGGTGTCAATGAGAAACCGTGGTAAACTGGTATCACTATGCAAAATGACAGAACAGCAGTCAAATTCTGTTACTGTGAAGCGGTGAAGGATTTATTTATTTAGCGTATGGTTTTTATGACACATTAAAAAATAAAAAAAAAACTTAAAATAGCTAGTTTTTTCTATGAAATCTACCTAAAACAAAACATGAATACACATTAAATGAGCTTACAATAAATTTGATTGCGCGTCTTTTAGTCAAAAAGTAAAAAGTAAAATAAAATACGGACTGAGGGTCCAATATTTTTTGTCTTATGGTGCTGAAAAGTACCGTTGTTATTGTGATTTTGGTTTATATTCATTTTTTTGTATCACAGCCAAGAGTTTGAAATGAAATATTTGGCTACCAAATTGAAATAGACTATTAGCGTAACCCAGGGTGTAGCGCGATGAGCTTGTCTATTAACACACCCTAAGTTTTTTATCACTTCATCGCAAAAAAATATAAGTGAGTGAAGTTTTAAAACTCTAAAGTTAACACAGACTTTTTGTTTGGCAATAAAATGAAACCGTTTCTTTTGTTGTTATTGACATTATGTCAAAAAATACCAAAACGTCAATGTGATTTGATTTTTTCAAATTGCATTTCTAAATTAAATCCAGATTTATTTTTCAAATTTATTTCTAAAATATCTATATATACTTAAATTTGTAAAAATTTACTTTTAAATTAAGTTTAAAGTTAAAATTAACATTTAATTTTATGTATTTTTGACGTTTGACAGTGCACCGCTTGCTATTAGATTTTTTAACCCTCACATCGAATGGCAAAAATGGTAAAATGATAAAATTGAAATGAAAATTTTTTGCTTTATTTTTATTTTAATTTAACCCAATGAAATTCATTAAAATGTAATGACATCATTCAATTTGACGAATCACATTTGAATTATACTAATAACAAATAGTTATACGTCTGGCCTACTGGGATATTAAAAATTATCAGTTGCAATCTCCCAAGGGCGGTGATAATTCGAAATAATTTTTTGTCAAAAATTTCGAAAGCAAGTATATTGATAAAAGCAAGAGGCCGTGGGCCGAGGGCTATTATCAATACCACTTACTTGAGGAATTTTCCCCAAAAAATTATGAGAATTTATCAACGAACGAAGGGAATTCGTTTAGAAAATTTTTTGCCATTTTTCATTTCTTTATATATATTTTATGAATTATACATTGGCTACTGCGATATCAGTTAATCATTTCAAAATTAGGCTGATCATTTTTAATATCCTAGTAGGCCAGACGTATAACTATTTGTTATTAGTATAATTCTAATGTTATTGGTGAAATTGAATGATGTTATTTCATTTTAGAGAATTTCATTGGGTTAAATTTAAATAAAACTAAGGCAAAAAATTTTCAGTTGTAATTTCCCAAGTGATAATTCAAAATAATTTTTTGCTCAAAATTTCGAAAGCAAGTATATTGATAAAAACTCAAAATTTTCCAAACCAATTCCTTCGTTCGTTGATAAATTCTTATAATTTTTTGAAAAATTCCTCAAGCAAGTGGTATTGATAATAGCCCTCGGCTCACGGCCTCGTGCTATTATTAGTTGCAATTTCCCAAGGGCGGTGATAATTCGAAATAATTTTTTTCCAAAAATTTCGAAAGCAAGTATATTGATAAAAGCACGAGACCGAGGGCTCCCCGAGGAGGGGAATTTGTTTAGAAAATTTTTTGCCATTTTTCATTTCTTTATATATTTTTTATGAATTATACGTTGGCCCTCTGTGATATCAGTTAATTATTTCAAATTTAGATTGATAATTTTTAATATCCCAGTAGGCCAGACGTATAAATATTTGTTAAGAGTATAATTCAAATTTTATTGGTGAAATTGAATGATGTCACTACATTTTAGAGAATTTCATTGATTTAAATTAAAATAAAACTAAGGCAAAACATTTTCAATATACTTGCTTTCGAAATTTTCGCAAAAAATTATTGCGAATTATCACCGACTTTGGGAAGATACTACTGAAATTTTTAATACTTCTCCACATCACAGTTACATAATTTGGCTTCTGAACTCTCAATGCTTTGTATGAGTAGAGAACGAAATATAAAAGTTTTTTAAAATCCACTCCGGTTTAAGACAAGGAGATGCTATCTTTCCTATACTCTTTAATTTAGCCTTCAAATATGTGTGTCATCAAAAGAAACTACCGACTAACAACAATATCTTGTCAATAAACTCAGTACAGATGATCGCTTACGTTGATTTTATTGTCATCCTCGGCCAAATTGAATGTTGTAATGAGTGAGATTTTCAAGTTGTTTGAGAGTAGGGCTAGACAAATTTATCTGCAAATTAACTACGATAAAATAAAACTAAGCATATGAATGTTTCATGAGAGGCTGAGAAGATTTGCGGTGATGAACGAATTGAGGGAGTTGAATCTTTTAAATTTTTGGGATCAATGCTTGAATCAACAAAAGCATACCTACAGATATAAAAGCTCGAGTTGCTGCAGGTAATCGAGCTAACACCAAACTAAAGTTATACAAGACGTTGATTAGACCGGTGGTGATGTATGGGTCCAAATATGAACCCTTACACAAAATGACGAATCGCATTTATCTGTATTTGAGTGTAAGATCTTACGCTCCATTGTTGGTCCACTAAAAACAGACGATGGACAGTACAGATCATTGTATAACTTTGAGATCTGAGACCTTCTTGCTTCTTGAGGGTCCTGATATAATAGGTTGTATCCGTTCTAATAGGATTGTTTGGTTTGAGCATGTTTTACGAGCCGATTCACAGTTTGGAATGATTAAAAAAATGTACGTTAGCACCCCATGGTTTGGGCGATCGCGAGTTTGACCACGACGGCAATGAGAGACTGACGTAATAAACGATTATGTGGTGAATATTCAAAGCTGAATAGCCTGGCAACGCTCCTACATAGAGCATGAACGCTAAGAAAAAAAAGAATACTTGCCTCAAACAACAGCATACTTACTAATATAAAGGCTCGAATTGCTGCAGGTAATCGAACTTTCTACTCAATTAAACCTCTCTTTGGATCAACGTATGTATCAACTAGCACCAATATCAAGTTATACAAGAATTGATTAGAACGGTTTTAATGTATGGGTCACAAACGTGGACCCACTACTCTAAAATGCCGAATCACATTTATCTGTAGTTGACCCTACAACCCAACGCTACATTGTTGGTTCACTTAAGACAGATGGTGGAGAGTATAGAACGCAATATAACTTTGAAATTATAGACCTTCTTGAGGGTCCTGTTAAAGGCGTTTCGCTATTTGGAATGACTACAAATATGTGCGTCAGTACCTTAGGGAGTGAACTACCGCAAGGTTAACCACAACTACAATAGGATACGGATGTAATGACCGTGGTGAATATTTGAAGCTGATTAGCTTGGCAACGCTCTTACATGGAGTATACACGGCAAAAAAATGTTTTTGTTGAATTTTTCCTATCTAATATATTTTGCACTAGGCGAGGAAAGGAAACTATGAGAAAACGCAGCTTTTCAATTAATATTGAGTCAATTAGTCCTTGTTTATAAAAATTCGATAGAAAAAATATCTTTTCCAGGCCAGAAAAATCCAATCAGTTATATCCAGCCAACGCAGTCAAAATCCAATCAGCCCTTCAACCATTTAAGACGATCACCATATATATCCAACACAAAACTAATAAAACAATTACACTGCATCTCTTCATATCAATTCAACCGAATAAACTAAAACAAAATCAATTTCAAAATGTAAACGAAAGTCTTACCATCAAAACAATTAACAACAAGTTAACCATCTTACAACAATTTTTCTTCATTAGATATGAGAAAAAAAAATTGTGCCTGCCATAATAGAAGGGATTTGGAGTTCACTTTTTTTTAAAACATATTTTTTTACTTCAAGTGTAACAGATAGAAATTATTTTGTATAAGAAACACACAATTTTGTTGTTGTTTTCATATCATATTTTCTTACTATAAAAATGAATTTACTTTCAATTTCTCTTTCAGTTTGCAATTTTTATTAATATTGAATTATGCTTATTTGAATAAATTATTTTAAATTTTAATTTATTACAAAAAAAAAAAAAATAAACATAAAAACATAAAAACGTTTTGTTGTTACAGTTTTGTGAAGTGATTTTAATTTCCAACCCACAAAAAAAAATAAAAAAAATTAATTTTTATGGGTTTTCGATTTTCTGATTTTCCTGAATAAAAAACTTTTTGTTTAATCTTCAATAAAACATAGGAAAAAGGATATATTGACATAAAGGATTAAAGGAAAATAACAAAAATGCAAATTATGGTAAGATATTGAGCTTGTGTTTTTAAGTTATGACTCTTAAGTTGATTTATTTTTGTGGTTATAGTGATTTGTGTCGGTATAGTGTTTGGTAATTTCTCGAACATAAGTATTCTTAGTGAATTTCGAGATTAAAGATTTAAAAAAAATTAAAATTAATCGGTAATTAGCCAATTAATGATAAACATGAAGTGCATTTACAAGTGTACGCCAATCAGGAGCAGAGACTGACATTATCTGTAACGTAGCTCTATAAATAAAATATGAAGAGTCTGAAAAGTCAAAGCCAGATTTCAAAATTAAATTTCCGTGGATCCCAAGAATCCCGCGTCTGCTGTGCTGAGAATTTACATATGTGTTCTTTTTATATTTACGTTTATAGACGTTTTTGAATATAATCTCCATATTAACCCAAATAACTTCACAATAATTACAAAGTTTATGGAAAAACAAAATTTAATCACAACCTATATTTCCTATTGATCGAGACATCTTATTTAAAAATCTTTCCATTCAGCGTCAATGTTTTTTTTTCAATACAAAGTCACAACATTTATGAAAAAGGATTAATCGATCGCTACACATTATTTTTCTGTTAATCGCAATTGTCCGAAGCTTGACTTATTCAGAAAAATACTCTTTATAGACCAGGGTCGATAGTTTTTGAAAACAAAAAAAAAATAATAGTAGGATGAAACCCATTAGAAAAGGAGGAGAATATTATAAAAATGAAAGGAAAAACAATTTACGGGCGATCCGAGGTCGGGAAGGGGAAGGGGTGAGTTTTTAAGGTTAAAAAACGGCTTATCTCGATTTCCGGCAAAACTAAAAGTCCTATGGAAAAAAGTTTAATAGCAAATAGGTAATAAAAAGATCTAAAACTTTTGTATCGACACTTTTTTCACATAACCTCAAAATTTATGTGAAAAATTCAAAAAACCAAGTTTTTGGTTTTTATTTTTATCTTTTACAAAATTTTTTTTTTTCACGAAATTTGGGGAAATCTTACCTTTTTATGTCTTAAATACGCTGTAATTTATTTGATTTGAAAGATTTATTTTTTCACTTTATTTTGAATTAATATCGAAAAAGCACCCTAATTTTCAATCGAAAATTCACCCGTCAAAATAGCAGCTTCTTTCAAAATGTTGGTATGCTTTTTGTTCGTTGAAATCTCTACTTTCCAATGGTGAAAAAAAATATATTACTATAGTAAATCTTCTCAGAAAATGCAAAAAATGAATTGAATTTTCGATTGAAAATTAGGATACTTTTTCGATATTAATTCAAAATATGGTGAAAAAATAAATATTTCAAATCAAATAAATTACAGCGTATTTGGGACATAAAAAGGTAAGATTTCACCAAATTTCGTGAAAAAAAATTTTTTGTAAAAGATAAAAATAAAAAACCAAAAACTTGGTTTTTTGAATTTTTCACATAAATTTTGAGGTTATGTGAAAAAAGTGTCGATGCAAAAGTTTTAGATCTTTTTATTACCTACAACTTTGCTATTAAATTTTTTTCCATAGGAGTTTTAGTTTTGCTGGAAATCGAGATAAGCCGTTTTTTACCCTTAAAAACTCACCCCTTCCCGTTCCCGACCTCAGATCGCCCGTAAATTGTTTTTCCTTCCATTTTTATAATATTCTCCTCCTTTTCTAATGGGTTTCATCCGACTACTATTTTTTTTCACTTTTTATTATTTTTAAAGGCTTCTCAAAAATCAAATCAAATTAAATCAAATTTAATTTCATACAAATAATTATTTTATACATGTCCAATGTTTTTAGACACAAATGTTTCCCTATATATATTTCTTAAAAACATCGACAACAAGATGTATGAAATATTGGACCTAGCTGAAAACCATCAATCAATTTAAAGATTTAGAAGCAAAACGGGCAAATTATTGGTTTGATTTAATTAAAATCTACAAACAATTTCTAGTCCACTGAATAAAGAAGCTTAGTAGTAGTCTCATTTTCTTCAATGTTTGTTTGAACTGGTGCCTATATCATGGTAACTGTATTGTAATTGCATAATCTTAATCTAAAGTAACTGCATTTGTGAACTACTTCACAAAAATTTCCAAATTATTTGTTGGATTTAAAACGGTTTCGTAAAATGTACAAAATTCACCTAATAAATTTACCACGAATTTTGTAAATTTAACAAAAGTAATTTAGTAAATTAATAAGTATGAAGGATGTTTGTTGAAATTTTCATCTTTCAATAGAGGTTCTTAAGAAGCTCATCTTCACCACATTTCTTACGGAAAACACAACCAGGCATCTTTCATAAAATTACACGAAATTATAAGAATTATAAGAAGAAAAACCAAAAGAAAAGTATTGTTTTTGTGTGTAAGTTTTGTAGTGCAATAAAACAATTAAATTTTGCTTATCTTACAATTTCAACAAATTTGTTGTTTCTGAGAGGTAGTTCATGCCAGGTGTTATTCAGATAGTTCTTAAAAAAATACAGAGACTTTTGTATATATGTGTTCCAAGTGCTTTTGAAGCTGCACCAGCATCAATGGATATCCTTCTCCTACATGGACGGCTCTCGAACCAACCAAGGCACTATTAAAGAGGTGTCAGGACTAAGCATACCTTAGCGCTGTGTGAAATATGGCTATCAACGTCTGTATTAATCTGTGTGCCGTTGAGAAATACTGCAACATAGATACATATTATTTTTGACCGTCAATAATGGCTTTTGACTTTAAATTCGACGCGCTTCAAGTCTATAGCAACCGAAAACCGGAATGATGAAATCGATGATGTCAATGTAGTATTGATGTAGCATTGATGAGGCTTGAACGAATGTTGCTTGGATAACACTTACCGAACGAAAGTGAGAAGTGCATTATTCTGGATCGTTGAGTTTGTGGTCGTGAATAATAATGAGCTGCCACTCCAAACGACAAGCAAAACCTTATGAGAAATACAGACTATTTTTCTTGACGTTTTGCATAGTATTGTGCAGCTAAACGATAACTGTGTCCGTAGTTGGCATAGGTGAAGCATCATTTTAGCTGGTGAGCACTTCAAATCTTTTTTCACTGTTGCCCGAATGCCGAGAAGTACCATTAGAATCTCTGAACTCTAATTCATAGTGTTGCATTCGGCCATAAGAGTAGTTTTAAGCTATCGATGGGAGCATGTGACCACGCCATTGGCTTGTGGATGGTAAGTCGTTGTGCGTATCCGATGAGAGCCGAGGAGTCGTGTTATTTCTGAGAAAAATTTGCTTAATAATTGTGTTCCTAAATCATTGACAATATGGAGAGGAACGCCGAATCGTGATTTACAGTTGTTTACAAACGTTGTGGCAATGGTAAGCTTCGGCCTTAGAGTAAAACGATCGACACAGGTAATTAAATGGTGAAATCCGTTTGAAGGTGGAAATAGTCCTACTATATTTAAGTGCGTGTGTTCAAATCGACCGATGGAATTTCAAGTTGTCCATGATTCGGTATGACGTTGGACTTTGGAACGTTGACAGGATAAACAAGAGTTTCATGTTGAAACTACTAGTATGGCGTCTGGAACCAGAAATTAAATTTTGAAGTTCCACGTCTGCTTTTTGTGGTTGAATGGCTATGTTGTAGTTGAAATGTGTGTCTGTCACTACATTATCTTTGTCATGGATGTGCTGAATATCCATTGTAAATTGTGAAATATAATTGAAGTGACGTGATGGTTTTGGATTGCGTTCTGTTTTGAATTGGATAGCTCGAGTTAGAGGCAGTGTTTGATTGCTAGATAAATTGCCAGGAATTCCCTGTCAAATGCGGAATATTTCTTTTCAGTCTCTGAGAGTTTCTTTGAAAAGAATCCCATAGGGTCCTAAAATTTATTGTGAAACTGCTGCAGAACTGCGCCGCAGTGTTTGATGCATCAGTAGTGATGCTAAGCTTTGAGTAGCGTAGTGCAAGGGGAAGAAGTGTTATGTGAGCCAATTTATTCTTGACCTGTGTGAATGCTTCGTCGCATGCAGCAGGTCAAGTCAGGTTCTTGGCTGTTTTGGGCATCCTGAGAAGAGAAGGCATGTGAGAATGAATTGGAGTGGCATTTTATGCGAGATTTGGTATAAATCGGTTGTAGTAGTTCACCATACCTACAAAGCGTTGAATTGTTTATATTGCATTTGCAGCTGGGAATTCTCTAATTGCCTTGATGAGTTCATCTGAGGGGCGAATGCCATCATCACTGATCTTGTGGCTGAGGAAATCGAGAGAGGATGAATTGATGCGAATGTCAAACTCCAAACTCGCTTTTGGAATAATTAATCCAAGTGAAGTTTGTGTTGTTCCTCGGATTAGAATGTAACAAGAATGTCGTCTATGTAGCAAAAAAAAACAAAGTCTTCATTCATGAATCGCAGAAACGTTTGAGCAGCATTGTGACAACCAAATGGCATTCGGGGAATTTCTAATAGGCCAAATGGAGTATAATGGAGTAATGGAATAAGATGGTATTGTCTGACGAGATTGATTTTAGATAACGATCAGGTGTTGTGACAGTGTTAAATCTTCAATAGTCTCCATCACGGTCGCCATTCGTAATCATTTTTCTTCACCATGTGCAGAGGACAAGATACTGAAGAAGAGGATGGTCTGCTTATTCCTTATTCCACCATATGATGGAATTCATTGAGTAGGATAAAGTCTTCGTAGTCGTGATACTGATTTGATTTACAGTTGAGACACTGTATCAACCATTTGCTTGCGTTTAAGGTCACACAACAATACCGAGTTTATATAAAAATCTGCGCCAATAATTGGTCAATTAACAGCAGTTATTGTAAGGGTATGGATGAATGTAGCATTGATGAGGCTCTAACGAAGGATGCTTGAATAACAATAACTGAACGAAAGTTTGAAGTTTGTTGCAGATGGAATATTTTGGATCGTTGTCGTGAATGATAATGATTCGCCACAATTCAAAGCTAGTTGAGGAATGCCAACAAAATGTATAAAAGATTTCAGAAACCAACTTGTATGTGTGGGTACCTGGTCAAATAGCGGTACAAGGCAATGCAGAAGGAGACTCTGTAGCAGAAAGAAATGCGCCAGTAAAAAATTCATTGATCCGATACCATGCTTTAGAGTGACCAAGAATTTGCCCAAAATTGGAAACAGGATTTTGATATAGTTTTCGGCAAAAAACTTTTATGAGGACATGGTTTTTAGTTTTGGGCAGCGATGTATATCAAGCATAACTTTTTGTTAAAGTACATGTATTTTTTATCTCTGTTTAGAAATGTATTACAATACTAACATGAAACATCAATACGTTGTCGGAAAATTATAACAGATCTAGTAAAAAGATTATACAATCAGCAAACTACTCAAACCTCAACCTCTCCATTTAGCGATTCGAGAAAATATTACAAAATCAAAAATTAATATTTCTTTCAAAATTCCGGAAATATTGTAAAAATAAATAAAATCAAACTTTTTTCAAAATTCTAAAAATATTCCAAAAATTCTTACAAAATCATAAATTAAAACTTTTTGCGAAATTCTAATAATATTGCAAAAATTATTACAAAATCAATAATACAAACTTTTTTCAAAATTCCAAAAATATTTCAAAATTTATAACAAATTCAAAAATGTCCATATCCAATTTCATTTTCAATTACATGCACGTCATAAAAACAGCTACATTTTTTTTCCAAAAAATGGCTAAAAAAATCCATGAAATCATTTTTTGACACATTTGGCCTTATTTTTTGACAAACTTATAATGCCATAGTTCTCTATAATAATAATAAAATTTTATATCATACAAATAATTGATTTTATTTTGTTCCAAAAAATTGGGCAAAAAATAAATAAAAATCTTTCTTTTGAAACATGACAACATTTTTTTGACAAACTTATAATGCAATAATCTAGTTTTTGATCTCACATACCAATCCTGACCATCCAGATTTCTCCACATTCTCTGTTTCTACATTCTCTGTTCCTACTTATATTTACTTGACGATTTTTTCGACACACTTCCGGTACAGTTCCGGCATTTTCTTTTTCGTAGATAAGGGGGCCGGGACAAAAAAAATTTACATTTTCGAAAATACGTCGAAAACTATGCTTTTGAAAATTACAAAAAAATGCTTTGCATTACAAAAAAATCACCTTTCATATGACCCTTGAAATGTTCAAAAATAATTTTATTTTCGAAATTTCTACTCTCAACCCCCTCCAATGAAATTTTGAAATTATAACAACCAAAACAAAATAACCCTTTTTTTCATGCAAAATTCCTACAACAGTGAATTTTTTTAATTTTTTTCTTTTGTAATGTTCAAAGTTAAGGGGAGAGTGAGGGGCTGAAAAACACTCGTTTTTGGCAACAGTCAACAACTAAGCAGTCGAAAATTCATTGAAATTTTTTTTGAAATATTTCCATCTTTTTCGATTTTCCTAAACCGAACTCGATTCCTTAAAAAAAACTTTTGTTTTACTATCTCCTTATCTATGTACATAAAATATAGAAAAAACTTTAAGAAAATTTCAAGCTGATTTTAAGCACTTATAGTTTGTGAGTAAATCGATTATGTAGAAATTCGGACGGACACCGAAGTCTCACCAATAGGGTACCGTTTTAACTTTTTCAAAGTACGGAACCCTAAAAAGGAATTAAAAAAAAATGAAAAACAAAGTTTTTTGCTGAATTCTGCTCGAGTTGTGCTGACTCAGAAAAAAAGTCATATCATTAATGGAAACAAATTTATAACGCCAACATCATGTTTATGAGTTGAAGTTAGTCCAACTTTTTTCCAACTTTCTGTAAATTTAAATTTTTATGGGAAGAACAACTATGGCACAACCTTTCTTTTCTATTTTTACGGTCCAAAAAAATTATGTTAGCGTTATAAATTGTTTCCATTGGTGATATGAAAACTTTTAGTACAACAAAACCTTTGTTTTTCATTTTTATTTTCAAAATGGCGGGAGCAAACTTTTAATCGAAAAATCGTTTGAGCATGCCAATTATTTTCAAATTTTAATATGAAATTCCTTATAAGTAGCACATTCAGAACAACAACTGTAGCACTGCTTTCCCGTAAAACAATTTTGAAAAAAATTCATGAAATGTGCATTAATTGTGCATGATTTCAAATCGACTGTAACTACTTCTGTAGAATTACAGTCTTATCCATTAGCTAGATTGATTGTATTGTTCTTAGATATAAATATCTTTAAACTATTCGTATTGTGTATTAGTATTTAAATATATTGACCGATAGATTGTTGCCAATCTATCAAACAACTTGTTTGATTTCAATAGTATAAATCTGACTGAACCAGTTATATTTTTTCTATTTAAATCTTAAAACTCATTCATCCATTTAGTTTAAGATAATCAGACAAAGTTGGGAAGAAAAATATTAATATAACTTCTATTCGAATTAAGATTTATGGTTCTTCAAGGCAAACAATATTGTTGAACCCAAAAAATTTTAACAAAATATGATGAAAATAGAAAATTGTGGAAATGTTAAATATGTTTTAGGGATTTTAAAGGTTTATATAGTGGAAAATTTAAGGATTTGTTGGTCTTATGAGTATTATTTTTCTTTGGTTCTGGATGTGAGATGAATTGTTAATTGAGTCGTATATAAAGTTGAACAGTTTATAATAAAACGTAATTCCCTGGAAACGAATATGGGTTACCATTCCTTTTGAAACATAATATATATTTTTTATTTTTTGGTGAACGTTAAGTTTTTCCTGTACCCTTATCCGAAACGATTTAGCTGAGAAATATATTTTTAATCGATGAGTACACGTTTTTTTTCCTTGTTTGGCAAGAGAAATTTAATTCTATTTATTTATGATTTGCTTTCAGAATTTTAAATTATTTTTTCCCTTTTGGGTATAAATGACTAAACAGTTTGCTACAAATTTTTGAAGGATAAACAAAATATAATTTCAAGTGAATGGAATTTCAAACGATATAATAAATCACTTTCTAAAGTTAGTTGATTGTAAAACATAATCGACCACTTCATGTTCATAATAGATGGGTAGGAAGTTATTAATCTAACGTATGAATAAAAAAAGTTATTATCTGTTTAAGAATTGGAATCATACAACAAATACAAACACTTCAATCGCCTAATAAATAAATTAATCCCACATAATTTAATATGTTCAATGATTATGAAACTAAATCTATTATGCTTTCCTTCCTTTTTACAAAATAAAATTAAATTTCCATAAAAGTATTTATCTTAAATCAAATCAGATTAATCTGTTTTCCCATTAAAAGTGTTTCCGCTAAAATAAAGATAATTTTAATTCTAGAAACATGACAGACAGTATTCTGAAGAATATCGATCTATGTAAGTATTAGGTAGTAGTAAGTATTAGGTAAAAGGTCGTTCGTAAAATAATATATTTCGCTAAAAAGGTTAAAACGTGGGGTTAGAAAAAATCGAATTATTTTAAAAAAATATTATAAGTAAATTAAATGCATAAAGTATGAAATGAGTCATAAACTTTTATGAATAATTATAATTTCTGGAAGTCATTAACAACAAAATTTGTAGTTGAAGGGACCCAGACCTATGTAATATCTCTAAAAATAACGACATATGCAATTTGAGACAATTTTAGTAATACGGGCTTCAGTTCAATGTTTTAAGATATTTGAAAAAAAAAATAGGGAGGGGCTGAAATCTCACAGCTCTGAGATATCAAGACTTTGGTCTGGGTAAAGGATTTTGATATAGTTTTCGGCAAAAAACTTTCACGAGGACATGGTTTTTAGTTTTGGGCAGCGATGTATATCAAACATAACTCTTTGTTAAAGTACAAGTATTCAGAGATAAACTCTGTTTAAAAATTTATTACAAAACTAACACGAAACATCAATACGTTGCCGGAAAATTATAATAAAAATTCCAAAAATATTGTCAAATTAAATAAAATCAAACTTTTTCAAAATTTCAAAAATATTCCAAAAATTGAAAATATTCCAAAAATCAAATATTTAAAGTTTTTCTAAATTCCGATAATATTCCAAAATTTCTTAAAAATTCAAACGTTTCCGAAATTCTAAAAATGTTGCAAAAATTATTACAAAGTCAAAAATTAAAACTTTTTTCAAAATTTCAAAAATTATAATAAAATCAAAAATTTAAATTTTTCAAAATTCTAAAAATATTCCAAAAATTCTTACAAAATCAAAAAATGAAACTTTTTTCAAAATTCTAAATATATATATATATATATATATATATATATATATATATATATATATATATATATATATATATATATATATATATATCAGTGTTGCAAAACGAAAAAAAAAATCGTAACGTTATGCGTTTCGTTTTTATAACAGTATATTTATTTTTTCGGTACGTTATTTCGTTATGAAACAGAAAAGTATTATATTTTATTATGTTATAACGTTATAATTACGTTATTTTAAAATTAAATGTAATGTTTAACAGATTAGTTTTAAACATTACAATTTAATTTTAAAATAACGTAACTATAAAATTTGACTCATTTCAAATTCTTTAATTTTAATAACGACACCTTTTATTATTCACTATTGTTATATATAAAAAACAATTAAAAAACAATAATTTTAAAATTTTTGAGTATATATTTTTTATAATTCACACTACTATAGGTTTGATCTCGTGGAGATCATCGACGGGCGTAGATATGTAACTGACGTAATTAAAATTAAAGAATTATACAATGGATTATTGACGTCACTCCGACGAATATTTTGAAATCATTTCATATTAAAAATAATTAATTTTTACCAAAACTAAGCAATCTTACCAGGAGTTTTCACAAATCTGATAGTTTGTTTATAACTATTAGAGTTGCTTTTAATAGATCTTCAGATTGATTTCTCGATTTATAGTCGGTAACTTTAACTTAACGTTAACTTAACGTAAAGTACAAATATATGAAAATGCACAAGAGCATTTATAGTCGTTAACGCAAACTTAACGTTAACTTAACGTTAAGTTCATTTCATTCTATCTTAAAGATTTTGTTAAGGATTTTTTGACGTTTGGTATAAAAAACTGAAGAAAAGTAATATTTAATTGCAAGTGTCCATAAAAATAAAATTTTATTTTTCAAAAAATGCAAAGGATGTAAAAAGAGCGACTTTAAAGCCAAATATTAGCAGAAAATTAATATGAAAATAAATTTTTTTATTTTTAAATTTTGTATCAAATGTATGTTTCGAATTTTATTATTTTAAATATTGATTTTAAAATCAGTTTATTACTTTTAAAGAATTGATTGATTTGTAACATTGATTACAAAACCATAATTAATATCAGATCAAACGTCAATGAATACGTAATTTCTTACCGACTATAAATCAAAATTTTTAGATGTCTTAAGTTAGGGTTAAGTTAAAG
Organism: Diogma glabrata; assembly: GCA_963693315.1. NCBI lineage: Eukaryota > Metazoa > Arthropoda > Insecta > Diptera > Cylindrotomidae > Diogma > Diogma glabrata. The sequence continues at coordinate 57,536,818 of OY856188.1, forward strand.
TTAACGTTAAGTTAACGTTACCGACTATAAATCGGGCATTAGAACTACCAAAATCTGTAGTTTAAGCGTCCGCAAAAATTGATAAAGAGCAGATAAGTTGGATTTTATTCAACCGGTTTTTGCGTTTTGATTTTCATATACATAATTATAAAAAAAGTCACCCGAAAAACGAAATAAAATATTGAGTTATCGTTACGTTTTACGTTATTGTAACGTAGTTTAATTTTTAAAACGTTATGAACGTAATTCTTACTAATAACGCTATTTCATTTCGTTATTTCGTTTTTGCGTTACGTTACAAGTAACGTTTTGCAACACTGATATATATATATATATATATATATATATATATATATATATATATATATATATATATATATATATATATATATATATATATATGAAATTCAAAAATTCTATTTTTTTCAAAATTCTAAAAGTATTGCAAAAATTATAACCAAATCAAAAATTGAAACCCTTTTCAAAATTCCAAAAATATTCCAAAAATTAGAATGAATCAAATATTTAAACTTTTTCTAAATTCCAATAATAATCCAAAAATTCTTAAAAATTCAAACTTTTTCCAAAATTCTAAAAATATTGCAAAAATTATTACAAAATCAAAAATTGAAAATTTTTTCAAAATTCCAAAAATTATAGTAAAATCAAAAATTAAAAATTTTTCGAAATTCTAAAAATATTGCAAAAATTATTACAAAATCAAAAATACAAACTTTTTCAAAATTCCAAAAATATTTCAAAAACTATAACAAATTCAAAAATTTCCATGTCCAATTTCATTTTCAATTGCATTTACGTCATAAAAACAGCTACATTTTTTTTCAAAAAAATTGGCTAAAAATAAATGAAATCATTTTTTGACACACTTGACAACATATTTTTGACAAACCTATAATGTCATAATTCTCAATAATAATAATAAAATTTCATATCAAACAAACAATTTAATTTTTTTCCAAAAAATTGGGTAAAAAATAAATAAAAATCTTTCTTTTGACACACTTGACAACATTTTTTGACAAAGTTATAATGCCATAAGTCTCAATAATAATAATAAAATTTCATTTCCACTAAACAATTAATTTTATTTTTTTTCCAAAAAATTAGGTAAAAAAATAAATAAAAATCTTTCTTTTGACACACTTGACAACATTTTTTTTGACAAACTTATAATGCAATAATCTAGTTTTTGATTTCACATACAAATGGTAGGGATCAAAATTTCTCCAAATTTAATGTTCCAACTCGTAATCACTTAAAATGAACATAATGATCACATAATGATTTTTTGACACACTTCCGGTACAGTTATCGAACTCAGCGTCCTTTTGGACCTGTCCCTTGAGTATACCTATTTTTAGAAAAAAAAATTTTGAAATCCCTCCAGCGGTTTTCCCTGCAGCGTAGGTAATGACGGTTGGCCGGCCTACTGACAGACATACATTTTTTTTTTGCTTTTTCGAATCAGGAGATCCTAAAACGTCGAGAAATGTCAAAAAAAGTGGGGGTAAGAATTTCAGTTTGAGCTCATGTGTGTAATACTTAGGTCTTTCAGACCGAAGTAATATTTTCTTCCTACAATATTTATTTCCCCTTGAAACCTCAACTTTAATTTCACCTTCTTTTGTCAACGAGGAGCCCTTTTGTTACATTCCCTTATGTTTCTCCTAGTTGAATAGCACCGAAAACACAAAAATCATAAAACAACGAAAGCATTAGCAAGACCAGAGGTAAAAGGGGCATGACAACATAATATGGATATGGCTTATAGTCGAATTCATTTTCATTAAAACTGATAATTACAAATAAATAATAAATAAGTCTGCTTGAAATTGCTTACATACTTATGCTAACTTCACAATTTTCATTTTTCTTCATTCAAAAGTAAAAAAAGTGGGCGCCAGATGTAACATTTTTGGGCGCCAGATGTAACATGTGTGTTGCAATCTGAACGTATCAAAGAATATTCACACCCAATGGAACAATTTGGGCACTCGAATCGTTCGGACCGTTCAAGACAGGAGGCGAAGGAATAATGCCAATCAAACCGGGAAATCTACGGCAATATATAAATTCGTAAACAAAATTAAGAGCACGAAAATACACCGCAGACTTATTTGAGCTACATATCATTTTTGCATAAATTTGTAAAAATTTGCCAAATGCCAAACAAGTAAGAGAAATCGAAATCACCCTGATATATAGTACTTGCATACACGTTTACGGAAATACTAGGAGCCTTTAAAAACGTCCATTTTCTTGCCATTACTGAAATGGCCACACAAAAACTATAGTAAATTTTGTAAATTTTTATAAATTTACAACGCACATGCTTGTAAGTTCACCAAAAATATGAACCAAAAATATTTCACATATTTATTTGAGTTTATTTATTTATTTATTAGAAGTAGAAGATTATAATAAGACTGAATCTAACAAAATATGGTGTGCAATTTATGAAAATTTTTTGCTATCCACAAAATTGTCGATCGATCTAGTTTCGAACCGATAAGAACTTTTTATTACACTTTAAAAAAGTATATCATTCTCATCAGGGCTAGCCGACTAGATACACTACCAAAAAAATTTTTCGCTATATAAACTTAAAATAGGTCACTACTCTAGCGAAGTAAAAGAAACCAAAAAACTTTCATAAACATTAGTTAATTAGATTCAGGTTTAGTCAATTTGTTTCTCTAGTTGATCACTATTGTTGTTATACTCTAACCAAGTTAGAATTGGATAACAAACTTGTATCGGTAAGAAGAAGATGACCATCTTCACTTGTGTCTATCGACACTTTATCTACAATTAATTCAATGAATTATTTGTGATATTACATCACTCCGATGGAAATAATCCCATCATGAATAATAAGACTGAATCTAACAAAATATGGTGTGCAATTTATGAAAATTTTTTGCTATCCACAAAATTGTCGATCGATCTAGTTTCGAACCGATAAGAACTTTTTATTACACTTTAAAAAAGTATATCATTCTCATCAGGGCTAGCCGACTAGATACACTACCAAAAAAATTTTTCGCTATATAAACTTAAAATAGGTCACTACTCTAGCGAAGTATAAGAAACCAAAAAACTTTCATAAACATATGTTAATTAGATTCAGGTTTAGTCAATTTGTTTCTCTAGTTGATCACTATTGTTGTTATACTCTAACCAAGTTAGAATTGGATAACAAACTTGTATCGGTAAGAAGAAGATGACCATCTTCACTTGTGTCTATCGACACTTTATCTACAATTAATTCAATGAATTATTTGTGATATTACATCACTCCGATGGAAATAATCCCATCATGAATAATAAGACTGAATCTAACAAAATATGGTGTGCAATTTATGAAAATTTTTTGCTATCCACAAAATTGTCGATCGATCTAGTTTCGAACCGATAAGAACTTTTTATTACACTTTAAAAAAGTATATCATTCTCATCAGGGCTAGCCGACTAGATACACTACCAAAAAAATTTTTCGCTATATAAACTTAAAATAGGTCACTACTCTAGCGAAGTATAAGAAACCAAAAAACTTTCATAAACATATGTTAATTAGATTCAGGTTTAGTCAATTTGTTTCTCTAGTTGATCACTATTGTTGTTATACTCTAACCAAGTTAGAATTGGATAACAAACTTGTATCGGTAAGAAGAAGATGACCATCTTCACTTGTGTCTATCGACACTTTATCTACAATTAATTCAATGAATTATTTGTGATATTACATCACTCCGATGGAAATAATCCCATCATGAATAATAAGACTGAATCTAACAAAATATGGTGTGCAATTTATGAAAATTTTTTGCTATCCACAAAATTGTCGATCGATCTAGTTTCGAACCGATAAGAACTTTTTATTACACTTTAAAAAAGTATATCATTCTCATCAGGGCTAGCCGACTAGATACACTACCAAAAAAATTTTTCGCTATATAAACTTAAAATAGGTCACTACTCTAGCGAAGTATAAGAAACCAAAAAACTTTCATAAACATCTGTTAATTAGATTCAGGTTTAGTTAATTTGTTTCTCTAGTTGATCACTATTGTTGTTATACTCTAACCAAGTTAGAATTGGATAACAAACTTGTATCGGTAAGAAGAAGATGACCATCTTCACTTGTGTCTATCGACACTTTATCTACAATTAATTCAATGAATTATTTGTGATATTACATCACTCCGATGGAAATAATCCCATCATGAATAATAAGACTGAATCTAACAAAATATGGTGTGCAATTTATGAAAATTTTTTGCTATCCACAAAATTGTCGATCGATCTAGTTTCGAACCGATAAGAACTTTTTATTACACTTTAAAAAAGTATATCATTCTCATTCTCACCTGAATCTAATTAACATATGTTTATGAAAGTTTTTTGGTTTCTTATACTTCGCTAGAGTAGTGACCTATTTTAAGTTTATATAGCGAAAAATTTTTTTGGTAGTGTATCTAGTCGGCTAGCCCTGATGAGAATGATATACTTTTTTAAAGTGTAATAAAAAGTTCTTATCGGTTCGAAACTAGATCGATCGACAATTTTGTGGATAGCAAAAAATTTTCATAAATTGCACACCATATTTTGTTAGATTCAGTCTTATTATTCATGATGGGATTATTTCCATCGGAGTGATGTAATATCACAAATAATTCATTGAATTAATTGTAGATAAAGTGTCGATAGACACAAGTGAAGATGGTCATCTTCTTCTTACCGATACAAGTTTGTTATCCAATTCTAACTTGGTTAGAGTATAACAACAATAGTGATCAACTAGAGAAACAAATTGACTAAACCTGAATCTAATTAACATATGTTTATGAAAGTTTTTTGGTTTCTTATACTTCGCTAGAGTAGTGACCTATTTTAAGTTTATATAGCGAAAAATTTTTTTGGTAGTGTATCTAGTCGGCTAGCCCTGATGAGAATGATATACTTTTTTAAAGTGTAATAAAAAGTTCTTATCGGTTCGAAACTAGATCGATCGACAATTTTGTGGATAGCAAAAAATTTTCATAAATTGCACACCATATTTTGTTAGATTCAGTCTTATTATTCATGATGGGATTATTTCCATCGGAGTGATGTAATATCACAAATAATTCATTGAATTAATTGTAGAAGATTATATTTTTTATAAATTCTATTTTAATTTTGTGATGTTAATTCAATATAATTTTTTTGTTTTATTTTTTGAAGTGAAAACTTCTTTAGACGCGTTGTGCGATTTAAGTATAAAATCCTATATTCGTTCGTATCGATTCAAATTGCCATATGGATATCGCGGTCGACTGAAGTTTTATAGGTCGACAGTTCTGGAGTGATACATTTTGTTATTGTTTTTTTTTTAATTTTTATTAAATACTATTAAAATTATTGTTTTTTTTCATGAATTCATAAAAATAATAAACATTTCTTTTTACGAATTTTAAATTGATCGATTAGGCAGTTTTTAAAGTTATTGCTATTGTCTTTTAGCACAGTTTGACGTCATACGAAGTAAAATTTCGAAAGCCTTCAGGGGATTTTTACGACCTCTCAATATTTTCTACAGTTTTTAAAAGAAATGTTTTGTGGCTATTCTGTATTTTTACTTGTTGTTGTTGTTTTCTTTTTTTTTCTCTCTATTTTCTGTTGGTGATTGTTGTACCATTTTTAAAGGGAAAATTTCTTTAGTCGCGTTTTGCGATTTTGTATGGGGAAAAATTTATATATTCAAGTCATTGTCATTCTAAATAAATATAAAATAAATATTAAAAGAGAGTAAGATAAGTTGTAATGTTTGGTTATTTTCTTATTTCTTATTCTCATTTTCTTGTTTTAATATATATTTTTTTTCTTTTTTATTGAATTAAATTTTTTTCGGGTTAAGTGTGTTGTGTAAGTGTGGTATAGTAAGTAAAGATTTTGTTGTATTTTTAAGCAAAATAAAAAACTTTTTTTCCATATTTGATTTGTGTGTTTTTTTATACTTTTAATAAAGAAAACGCAATTTATAGTACGAATAACCTAAGTATTGTTGAAATTAATGCTAATATATTATAAATAATTTTGCTCTCGTTCTCTTGATTTATATTTTTTTATTCTTTTTTATTGAATTTGATGTTTTTCTCAGTTAATAACAGTGCGAAAGTGTGGTAAAGAAAGTAAAGGTTTTGTGGGATTTAGACGATAACAACACATCTATTTCACAGTTTTAAGTTTTCAATTCTGTCGGCAGCCCGTTACTCTGATATAGCCTTTTTTTTTTTT
>OY856188.1:57543317-57590487 GCA_963693315.1 Diogma glabrata
CTAAAATATTTTCGTTTCGATACCGTGCTGTTGTTTTATTCATCTACAACTTCTTTTTTTCCAATAGTTCGATAGGTAGACCTGCGCGCTATACGAGCTGCTTGAAACTCAATAGCTTTTGCAATTGCTTCAGTTAAGCCTTAAGACCTTGTAATACGTACAAGCCCTTAAACTTTAATATCAGCAATGCCATGTATGAATTACCTAATCCCAATCATTCTTCACCGAAAAATCAGTGTCTAATAGCGTCTGACAGTTTTGTATGACCACATAAATTGTCTGCGCCTTACCACGTAACATTAAAACCAATTATGTTGCTTTCGTGCCGTCATTTCACCGGTTCTAAACTGAACCCATCTCAAACTGGGTGTGATAGTCACCCCAACTACTTGTTCCAGTATGTGGGTGTGGTTTGCCCTTTATTGCAAAATTTGGAGTTACAGCACCCAATAAGGGCGATTTTGTTTGGGCTTTATCTTGATGTCACAATGTGATAGGCACATTACCGTAATTAGTTTGATGGGTCCTGATATTCGTCAACAAGAATTACGCTTCTATTGTGATTAAGCATAACTCTGGTTTCTCAGATCAGAAAGAAGGAATTTTGGGTGATACATGACGTTTTTTGTGGAACGGATGCCGAAGAAGTAGTTCCACAGTCTCCGAATCGTTTCCTTAAGAGAAGCAGGGTTATCTTTTATATTCTTACTTTGTGACCTTTGGAGAAAAGTAGTAAGATCAATGAAATCCTTCTTTCATTTGAAATTTTTCTTTAGTAGATTATTTGGAACTTATCACAAACGTTATGTTGCAGGATATCCCACTTCTGACATCAACGTTGTGGAATTTCACTTCAATCCACTCTTGTTGCTTTGAAAAATTAAACAACAAAATTTATTATGAATTTCGTAGACTAACATTTTTGGTAACTTCATTACGACAAATGAAGATTGTGATCACATTTTTATGTTGTAAAATTAAAATGTATGTGTGGGATTGTATTTGTAAATAAAGCGTCTATTTTTTTGCCATTTTTCAACGATACAATTTAAATAAAAAAAATCAGAATCCAAAAAATTTAAATATTTAGCTAACATCTCAAAAATAATATTAATTTTCTACAATTGTCTTAATATTATAAAGAAATAAATTTAAATAATAGTAAACCGTTATGAAAAATGAAAAACAAAAAATATATAATAAGTTTTTTGAATCACGAAACTTAATTATCCAAAGTGCCCGTTTGTTAATTGTGGATGTTTTCAAATTTCCTTCGCACATAATTTTAGATAAAAATAAAATAAAATTCATTATTTACGAAAGTCATATTATCTCATAAAAAGTTAAATTGAACCAGTTATTTTAGAAAATGTTAAACTTAACTAACCCGCATGGAGGGTTCAACTTTCTTTTATTTGTAATTTTTTTATTTTTGATCTACGGGGGTGACAAGGTTGCGTACTCCAGTTCCTGCTATTGACATACGAGCTAACGTGAGATATCACATACCTCTTGCAATAGCAGTGAGATATCACTTGCTAAGGTGATATATTAGGGATGCTGGCGTTATTACTCTATTCAGTCAACGGTAGCACCCTCAATCTTAGCTATGGAGTATTCCTTGATGATGCCACATTATTGCTTACTCGAAGAATCAAGCCTTCATATAATTCTATGTAGCTCGTCTAAACAAATTTGCGTCTATCAACACATTAGAACTGTAATGGAGACCTATTGATTACATCAATAGGACGCAATTTAATAGACTGTGTGCCAAGCAATGTTATATTCCAACTAGCTCGAATCTTATGAGTCCGAAAAAAGAAAATGTATCATTCCAGCACAAAGTTGTAAGCCAACTTTTTGACTCAAAAGTTGCGCCGGTAAATGTGTGAATAAAAACGATTTTTAGTTAAATAAATGTGTACGTCTATTTACTAGCTTCAAATTTAATAGTTATTTATTTATCTAGAACGAAAAGTGATACTTTAAAGTACGAGCTAGTTGTTTACATTGCTAGTTAATTACTAGTGAGTACCTTTAAAAACACTTTTCGTTTGAGATGAATATAAAATTTTCGTGCAAAAAATATAATAAGCAGATCGTGCAAAAAATATAATAAGCATTTTGGGCATTAAAAGTATCTATTGCCGATTTTGGATATATTAGAGATCTCGACTTCGTCTCGATCTCAAAACATATATCCTCAATCGGTAAAACACTCCTACTGCCCTTAATACTTAAATAACTATAATTGCAATATTTTTAAAAGAATATTATTTAAAGTTGAAGTTAGTTAAATGCCCTACATAATTAGTTATATAAAACTCGTTTTTATTCACACCTTGGGGTCTCCCTTACCGGTAAGTAATTGCTTACCGTCTCCATGATCGGTAAGTAATTACTTACCGATCTGTGATTTGTAAACGAAACTTACTATGTTTATTTACGAATCAGTATTCAGTAAACATGCAAAATTGCCTGATCGTGCAAAAAATACTTATGTTCAAAATGTTATCAAAGGTGATCATTACTAATTAATGTTATTAAAGTTGCAAATTAACAAGTACTTTTGAGCGATCCCATCACTTTCTCTAATATCGCTGGTTGGTTGGCTCCTTGTCAAAAAAGTGAAAAAGAACAGCAGCTGTATTGTAAACTTGCAGCCAGATTGTTCAATATTCTCCTGAAGCAAAAAACTTTTTACATATGATTCATCGAAATCGCTTTATAACTGTGGCGTGGCTAAAGACGTTGAAAAAAATTAACAAGTAATGCCAAACCAGAAGATGGAACGCAAAGGTATTGAAAGCATTACAAAAACCTTATATATATACCATGTTTCAATAATAGTAAATGCCAGGATTAGCTATTAGGTCAAATAAGCAGCTGTTAGGAAGAATACCACCCTCTCTCTTCCCGATGTTTGATCTTCTTCATTAAAAACACATTTCTTGCTTGGGTTCCTTACATTTTCTTTGAAAATTGTACATAACATCTATCAAATTATTCCATTAGTTTTTTCATACATCAATATCTTGCTTTTTACATATCCACATCGTTTATACATAAATAAATGTTTTACCAATAGTATTTCATTTAGTACCATATGGTTAACTTTCTCTTGAAAACAAAAACTATACAAAAGAACTATGAAACAAGGATTTAGAATTAATAGAAAAAGGATTTATTTATTTACTGATAAAAAATAATCAATAAAAAACTTAACACAAAAGAAGAAGCGCAGATGTGCTTTTATAAAAAGTAAATTCTAATTCAAACCAAAAAGCATAAATCATTGTATTTTGTTTAAAAGACTTTAGAGTTTAGACATACGTATGTATATCAAAAAAACTTTAGAACAAGCTCAACTTTGTTGCTTTAACATAAGGGAAGCAAAAATGATTCTCAACTCCTCGTTACATTGCAAACGTTTAGCCGTTAAAGATATGTTGACCAACCTTCGTAGATCATAAATTAAAGTTTTTTTTCCCATTCGAAGTAAAAACTTTGAAATACAAGATTTATGTTTTTCGTCCATAATCACAAGTTTAATTTGCATACCGTTAATGGAAATGATTTGTTATCTTTACGTTCTAATATACGGTTTTGTTTGCACTAATAAATTATAAAGTTTTCTTTGAAATTTAATTTAATTTTTCTAATTTTTTTTTGTATATCTACATTTTCAGAAAACTCTCATATTATTGGCATCACTTTTTGTGATGATATATAGTGAAAATGGTAATCAGGAACAACAAAATAATATAGGAATACAAAGTAGTGTAACAAGTAGTGAAGACAAAACAAGTATAAAACGGGGAACTGGAAATCTAGAGCAGACGCATGGTATGTTTAATATATTGATTTATTTTTTTTATGTTAAATAGAATTGAATTCTACGTTGATTTGGTTTAACTTTTAATACCTGTCTGGTTTCTGGTATGGAGTAAGTACTGGCGCCTTTATTTCGTATTGAGTCTGTTGTTGTATTTCTTCGCAGCAAACAGCCTAGCTCAGTGGTTTTTGGTGAAGGTTTGACTTGCATTATTGTTGCAGAGGTGCCCAGTACTAACGTGCGTTTAATTCTGGGGCACACACCCCTGGATCAGTGGTTTCATTGATCGGGAGTCATCCATATACCAGACGCTAGTATTGGATGGTAGTAATCGTAAGTATCTCCGAATACCTCCGAATACCTCCGGTCTGGCCTCTTTTTTGACAATAAAATGTCTTTCAGTATCAGTGGTGTTTGGCATTTCTTCTGAAGTTCCAGGAGGGTCGCTCAATTTTCACTCAGGTTGAAGTTTCCAACAAGCTGCATTCTGTGAGCGTTTGATGCTGCTATAGATCTTATATGTTGGTGCAATTGAGAGAGTAGGAGAAGGATCTCTAATGCTGATGTTGGTATGATTCTAGAAGCGCCTGTGACACAACAATCTGTATATTTTTCCAAATACTGTCTGACTTGATGTCTGGTTTGTTGGTGGCCACCAGACCAAAGCTGCGTACGACATTATGGGTTTTGATATACCTTGATTAACTAAATTATCATTTTTGAGGTTAATCCTCAGCTTTTCCCAAAAAAATTTCTGCGGGCCAAGAAAAGCTTTTGTGCTTTCTCCGAGATATATTTTAGGTGTGAGTTCTAAAACTTGTTGTTAGTTTGCGTTTCACCATGCCACATCTTTGGTTTTAGACGGACGGTTTAGACTTTGGTTTTTTAACAGGAGAGTTTGAGTTGTATACTTCAGTGATAAATTGCTGCTTAGTCAAACTCCGCTGTGGAGTTAATCTTGACATATACTTCTACATTATTCTGAAAATGTACTTTGAAGATGTCCTTCCTAGAGTTTTAAGGTGGAGAGTACTCTGTGCTGGTTTTTAATGTTGAAGCATATATGTGTGCGTGGTTTGTCATAGAAGCTTCATCCAAGACATCCTAGTTGCTGATAAAATTTTCGGTGGGGCTACTGCCCACGCAGTTTGATAAACATTGGTATGTCACGCTATTATGAGGTAATTGTGGTGGTCCCTGCAATGCCAAATGAGATTGTTTACAGTATCAGGTGCTAACTCCTTCCTCTCTCCTGAAAATTACTCTGATGCCAGAATGAACCTGCGAACTTCTCTATGGGGAAGGGGGATTCAAATCTGCGCATCAATTAGATCTCTGCCGCTGAATTCTGTTAGTGAAAATACTTTGAAGTGCTTGTTGAATAGGGTCAGACCTTTTCGTGTGTATCCTCCTGGCTAATAAAAGGGTTCGGATTAGCTTAAGCCACTACTGACCTATGCAGGTTGGTTTGAACGCAATTTTCTTTGTACAATTTGTTTCCAAATGGCTGTATAGATCTAACCATTGGGGCCATACTTTTTGCTGGGCGCTCCTTTAGTGCCGATAAATGCGAGAGCTTCCGCGTTCAGAGTTGAGCTAGTGTGTTTGGCACGTGGGTGTTTTATTTTGACTAAGGATGATTGGGAGCTAGAATCTTTCATTGCAGATCTAGATGTTGATGGTTTCTGGTTTGCGAACGCTGGCCACGAAAAGTTGAATGCAATAATGGTCACATTTTTGGTAGAACTGGACCCTACCTTTTTGGTTTTGCAGTTGAAGGACAGTTTGACTTGGTTTACTGTATGAGTCTTGCGTGAGCACTAAAATAGTTTAACCAGAATTTGCACTTTTTAGCTATTTCTTGGATATTGGGGCAGGAATGAACACCATCATCGCAAGATCCTTCTCAACAGTGTGTATCAGGACCATCCTATAATCTCGGTCTAATATCCTTCTCTGTTGATTCTTTGGCGCAGCTGTGAAGGTTTAGAACCTAACAGCTTAGGTGAATCTGCCGTTATAGTCCTTAAAATTTAGTCTATTAAATCCTATCACTTGAGACAAATTACCAAGTCCATGTTAGGGTCAGGAGTACTACTTCTTCCTTACTCGAAAATAATAGGCTTTTGAAAATTTTCGTCCAAATTCAGACTTCGAAAATTAAAATGTTTAATTGTATCTGGTCCTTTTTAAATAGAATTTGTACAATAAACTATTTATTTTAGTTGGTTTTATATCTGGGTCAATCTTTTACAAACCGAATACTTTTCTGGCCGACAAATTTTTGATGCTGAAATTGTTTTAGGGTTTTGTATCGAAAAAAAAGAAAAATGTGTTCGAGGATTTTTTTTTTTATTTTTTGGAAATTAGAGCGGTTTTAAATTTCGAAAATTTCGTGATTTTTGGCTCGACGACTTATTTTCAAAAATTCATAACCTCGGTTCTATTAAAGATAGAAACTTCTGTTTTATTTTATTTTAAAATTAAAAGATGCTTTTTTAAAAAAATAAAGTAAATAAAAATTATTAACAAATTTCTATTGTTATAAACAAATTTAATCGATTTTTACTCATTGCCCCCACCCACGTAATGAGTTTTTGGTATGACCATCGTATTTTACGTTTAATTTTCTATAAAAAACGTAATTTTTATTAGTGTGGAAATTATTTTTACTGTTAGAAATAATTTAATTTATCGAGTGCGGGACGGCAAAAATTCCATAAATGGGTCATTCTTTTACATACTGTACAGATTAGGACAAAATCTGACCAACTCATTTTTGATTTAGCTGAACATTTTTTTACGGGTTCGAGGATTTTTTCTTTTATTTTTTGGACAAATAGAGCGGATCTAAATTACAAGAATATCGTGATTTTTGGCTTAAATACTTATTTTCAAAGATTCATAACTTCGGTTCTGGTAAAGATAGAATTTTTTTTTCTGTTTTATTTTAAAGTTAAAAGAAAACTGTTGTCTATAAAAACTATTAACACATTCCTATTGTTATAAACAAATAAAATGTAAAATTCGGTTTTTAGTCACTGTCCGAAAAAATAAAGAGTGTTTAGTATGACCATCGTATTCTATGTTCAATTTTCTATAAAAAACGTATATATAATTAATGAAGAAATAAATTTTCCTGTTGGGAATAAATTAATTTTTCCAGCTTGCCTACAAAAATTTATGAAGTATTTTTTCGTCGATAAATTAATTTATTTCTAACAGTAAAAATTGTTTCTTTATTAATAAAAAATTCAGTTTTTATAGAAAATTGAACGTAAAATACAATGTTCGTACTTAAAACTCATTACGTGGGTGGGGCGGGGCAATCAATAAAGATAAATTTTAGCCTTTTATTTGTTTATAACAATTGGAATTTGTTAATAATTTTTATTGAATTTTTTTTTTAAATAGCATCTTTTAAATTTAAAATAAAACAAAACAGAAGTTATGAATTTTTTAAAATAAGTCCTCAAGCCGAAAATCACGAAATTCATGAAATTTAGAAATTTCGATATAAAACCCTAAAAATTTCAGCCAGCTCAAAATGTGTCGGTCAGATTTTGTCCAAATCTGTTCGATTTGTAACAGAATGTCTGGATCTGTATCATTTAAAATTACATATTTATCTGCTGGAGCCCGTTTAAATGACATTACTAATATTTTTATTTTCACCCTTTGATACAGTTAAAGGTGACCTATTATATTTTGTCTCAATGTTTTCGTTGAAATTAATATTTATTATTTTTTAAACAAATTGGTTTAATCAATAATATGTTCATCTAATTGTATTATGGGCTGGCATATGCTGCTAGATAAAGTTAAGTTACAAAACCGCCGATTTTTGGTAAAATGTTGGACAAATGCCTAAAATCAATTATTTTAACTACTTTGGTTTTAATTGACTTCCTTACATTTTTAATTTTTAGGTAGCAGTCATAAAAATATACCTATTCTAATGTGCGTCATTTTCGAATTTCGGCAATATTTTACTACCAAATAACTATATGTATATGATAAGTTGAGAAGAAACATCGATTTAATGAAATAAATATAACGATATAACGTGTATAAGGTATAACAAAAACGACCGTCACTCCCACAGTCACATTTGTTGAGTTGGATCAAAAATATTTTCTGAAAATATGTGTTCTTCTTATATGTAGGATAATTTCGACAATCAGTCAAATCCAACACATAGTTAAGAAACTAAAGGCTTTTAAGTTAAAAAAATTGAGTTTTGAAAACCGTTATAACGGCAGCTTGGATTAAACATTTTTAAAGAAATTCATAGATTTAGAATCTTTTGAAATATTTCTAGCAATTTTTTTAAAATATAGATCTTTGTAGTAAAAAGTTTTCTAAGGAATCTGCTCCAAACAAGCATTTACACCAAAAAAAGTTTTTCTTATATTTTACTAACAATGAAAAAAAATAAACAGATTTGAATGTATTGCAAATATATGCATAGAAGAAATTTATATTTTTTAGAAATTCAAATAAACTAGTATGTTCTGTATATTGTCAGTTGTCACACAGATATACTGTGGATTTGATGTTTTGTTTTTTATTTGAATCAGATCATCCAAAACGTAACAAAATTGCATATGTAGTTTGTCGGTTTTTTTTATTTAAACTAATCAGATACACCAGATTCTACTTGTGCAAAAAATTTGTCTGGCCAAGAAATCTACTTTTTTCTAGTTTTTACTTTTACTTTTTTCTTTTTCTCTAGTTTCTAGTTTTTTCTAGTTTTCCACTTCTAGTCGTTTGGGACTTTTTGTTGTTGGTTGTGCCAAAATCTGGATCTGTTAGCTCGTTGGCTTAAGATAGAAAACACTTTGCACCTAATAATAAAACAAAGATTTTAAATACTCTTCACAGCACAGCTGCATTATCCGTTGACAATGTTGCCGGCCTAAAAAATCTTCTGCTATAAGTCTCACGGCCCTAAACGCAAATCTACCACTGCTAGACAGTGTATAAGAATCTTTCTGTGTACCTTTGTTCTGCTTAAAATTGTCAACGCAAACCCTAAAATACATTCTCTTTTTATACCAGCACTTTCGTGAAAACTTATGGACTTAGAGATTGTCTACCCATCCGTGTGGTGAATTTTTATCTATCCACGCTACAGAAAATTGTTTTTGCGGTTGACAATTAATGAAACTTCTATATTAATTTATTTTCCGTTATGTTAAAACCATTCCACCTTATGTTTTGCTAGCTACGTACGTGTCTATTTAGCTTTATAAATAATTACATTATACTCTAATTATTATACACAAACAAGAAAAAAAAATAATTTTCCATAAAATAAAATTTTTAATTTTAGGTGGATATCAAACTGGGTTCACACCAATTTTCACCAACAATTATGCACCTGTTGGTCACATTCAATATGCACAACCATCCCCTGCAGCTGCCACACCACAGGTAAGAAAAATAAAAACCACAAAAATTTTGTAGTTGTTGTTTTAAGAAAAACATTAAAAAAAATCACGCTCAAAGGAAAACAGGAAAATAAATTGAAAGATTATGCCTCAATTTCCTTAGATATCGGTTTATATTATAATAATAATCTAATTATTTTTTTCTGTGAAATATTTAAATTAAAATCGTGTTTTTTGGGCCTAAGACTGTCTCAGAGAATTATTATAATTTTTATGCATAATCTTTATCATATTACTGAAGGATACAAACATTTCCATTTTGTATGGTAATTGTGAATATTAAAATGGAAAAAACGAAAATGGTTGGGAAAGGATTAGAATAAAAACATTGCTTGTTACACAATTTTATTTTTGAAGTAGTTTGTTGTAGTCATAAAAATGTTTGTATAATTTATTTAATTTAATAGCTATTTATGTACCAAGTGCGTTATGGAGATTATTACGTTTGATGGGCGTAATACCTGGTAACGCCAGTGATGCAGACAATATTTAATTTTTTTACATGTTGATATGCAAAAAATACAAAAGCTATACAATCCTAGCATTGCAATATGAAATATGTACAATGAAATCCTAGCATGCCATGAAAATAAATAATTTTAAGTTTGAAATTATTATTTTTTGTTTGTTCGTTGCTATGTAAATAAATTCTTGTAGCGTATGACAAAAAATGGTATGACGTTTAAAATAATTTATCAGTTTTAGAAGATTTAAAAGCTATAGGATGAAAAACGTGTTCTAGACATAGTTGTGAAAACTTGACCATTTTTGATTTTCCTGAAACTTGGCATATAAGTAGTATGGACAAAATAAAAAATACAACTTATTTTAAAATTTTTTTAAAGTGCATAGTTTGAGCATAGGGGGCTCAAAGATCAATTGGAATTTAATTAATTTTTTTTTCTGAAAATAGTTCTATCCTTATTCTAAAATATATCAAATTTACAAAGAGGCTGAAATTCTTGTTCTTGAGATATTTAATTTTAAAGATTTTTAGTACGGCTGAAATTCGAATTTTTCTTCATTTTTTCAAATAATTTCCATTAACAAAAAATTTTAAAATCAATTAAATTTTAACTTTTTTATTTTTTAAATATAGTTCTAACCTTTCTTTAAAATATATCAAATTTACAAAGAGGTGTTAATTCGTGTTATTGAGATATTTAATTGTAAAGATTTTTAGTCAGTCTAAAGTTCTAATTGTTCATTATTTTCTCGAACTTCAGTGGTTAAAATTTTTTGATGATAAAAATTGTTCGGAAAAATAATAAACAATTAGAATTTTAGACTGACTAAAAATCTTTAAAATTACATATCTCAAGAACACGAATTAACGCCTCTTTGTTAATTTGAAATATTTTAGAATAAGGATAGAACTATTTTCAGAAAAAAAATTAATTAAATTCCAATTGATCTTTGACCCTAGCGCCATCTTTAAAAAAGTTTTTTCAATATTTTTATTTAAAAATTAATTATAAAAACAATAAATTAATTTTTTTTCAAACAAATAACTAATTATCTATCAAACAAAAAAAAGTTTGATGAAATCGGTATAGCCGTTCTTGAGCAATTTAATTTCAAAGTTACATCGGATTTCTCAGAATTTTCATTTTTCATGCATGTTGGGGTCCCTATGCTCAAACTATGCACTTTAAAAAAATTTAAAATAAGTTGTATTTTTTATTTTGTCCATACTACTTATATGCCAAGTTTCAGGAAAATCAAAAGTGGTCAAGTTCAAATTTCGACTTTTTCACCTGCGTAGATCACGTTTTTCATCATAGGTAAAATTAAAACACAAATATTAACATTTTATAGACAAAATTATAGTTAAAAATAGTAGTTTAATCAATGAGTGAATAATGAAGTAGTTTATTCTCAAGCAAAAGTTTAAAATTCGAGCGAGGCACGAGCGAGAATTTTAATTTGCGAGAGAATAAAATTCATTATTCACGAATCGATTACAATACTTTATTCTCTGACAAAGATTTTATTATAAAAAAGAATTGTGTATTATAAAAAATAAAAACATTTTCTTCAATTAAAACAATAAATCTTTATTGTTTTAATTGATAAATCAAATTTCTTAATAAAAAAACCCTGATGATAAAAAACGCCCTTCTCATACAATCAACCAAGTTCAACTAAACGAAATAAGAGAATTACTCAAAATTTGATTTTTGAACAAAACTTATCAAAGCAAATGTGATTATAATTTGAAAATAATTTTAATGAAATCAAAATAATTTGACCAATTGGAATCATACCAATTGAATAAAAGTTTCATTAGGCAATAGGTTAAGTTCATTAGGTTATAGGTTAAAAAACAATACAATAATACATACAATTATTATCGAAAAAACATACAAATAAAGCTGATATAATTAGATGGAAGAGAATAAAAATTATTTATTTTTTTAGTGTTTAATGAGCGAGCGTTATCAATTCATAATGTCCCGGTTGTGATTGATGTATTTATATATCGCGTATCCTAGACTTTATAGTAACTGTATATCAAACTGAAGCATAATAGTTATTTATGTATCAAGGGAATTATAAGGATGTTAATTCCCGCGGGAAACGTTTACTACCCGAGGGCCTCTGGCCCGAGGGTTAGTAAGTTTCACAAGGTAATTGACATCCAATAATTTACGTAATACATAAATAATTTTATTTTTTACTATCAAACATTTATTAACCTAAAACATTTATTTTTATCAAGTATTTGATAGCATGATTTTGCGTTTTAATTGATCAAGTTAGTTGTTTTTTAGTTCAAATTGTATTATAATTCCCTTGGGAATTAAGAGTATCATTATTATTTCGGTAACTAAGGTCTAAAATCTAAACGACTCATAATGTATCAGTAAAACATAAAAAAATTATGATATGTGGATTTTTTTCGAGGTTTGGGGTGGGTTTATGGTTCGCTAAGCAAAACATTCTTTTTAATGTAACTTCACAAGACACAGATGTTAAAGATGGACAGATGGAGACATCCTCGTCAAAAAAAGAACAACTAAAAAACAGAATCATTTCAAGCTAAACAAACATGTATTGTAAACAACAATGAGAGTGAAAACAGTTCCAACATTAGTTAAATAAAAATACCCACAATTATTAATCAACTTAATGTATTATATCAGTAAACTGTTACATTATCCATTTTCATCTTAAGCTTCAATTAAATTAATTAAAAAATTATCTTTTGTTGTTTGGTATGTTGAGAAAAAACAAATACGCGGAAACATAAGACAAAAAACGATGTAAAAAATTGAACCAGTTATGTGAAATTGTCAATTATCTGTGAAGACTGAAGACTATTACGAATATGAATCAATCATGTATTTTTTTTTTGTGCATGAAGAATATGTTTGTAAGGAAAGTTAAATAAGCAATTATGGTAAGATTATTTAAAATAAATTTAATATTACAAAAAGTGTAACATAATAAGATAACAAGTTCATTGGCATTAATGAATAGAATTCCTAACTTTTACTTTCATTGTAAATTTATAATATTTAGAGAATCATTAATCAATCGTTATGCGATATCGTAAAATATGGATTTTTTTATTAATTCACAAGAAAATTACACAAAAAATATATTTCGTTCGGTACAGTTTTTTTTTCTTTTGTTAGTAGCTAGCATTGGCTAATTGCGATAGTTGCAACATCATTCCCCTCAAGAGCAGTGTTACAATTTTAAAAGTTCAAATTATCTGAAAGACACTTTACGCTAACCGTTATCGGGTAGGGCGCCGGCCATCTGGTGAATTTATTTACTATTGTTAAACATATGACAATCAAATCGGTGTTTTAAACGTGATTAAGGTAAAAAATATTTCATGCGCTAAACGTTTATGACGTGGACGGTTATCTTGTTTTAATAAGATACGTAAATTTTCCTAACCTCAGAGAGAAAAGATCTCTCTGACGTCATGAAAATTTGCGGATTTTGTCAATAAAGTTAACCGTCCACCATCATAAACTTTCAGCGCATGAAATAGTTTTATATTTATATTTTAACACAAATATCGCGACCCAACCAATTTGCAGATTGAAATGCATATGATGTATGTCTGGACGTTGATATCCTGTTATCATATTACATCATAATAGTTTTTTTTGTAGATGGTGATTCAGTTAATTTTAATTACATCTTGGGCAGAGATAAGGGTCTTAAGCTCATCATTCGACTGCTGAAAAGTGAGTTTTGCTTAAGCACTTGCATTTATTTATTCATTAATTAAATTTGTCTTAAGCACGTTTAGGCTTCTAATTTACACAGAACTAATGTTAGAGAACATGTTCCATCTTACATCAAATTAAAATGAAGTTAATAGTAAAAACGATAATTTTTTTTTAAATAAATGAACTAATTACTTAAAAATAATGGGAAAATTAAATTATGTAACAAAAAGTTATAATACGATAAGATTCTTAGATGTTTTTGGTAAAGATTTGCAGAATGTGATGGCTCGCCCAAAGATCGATCTATTTCAAATTTTTATATTGTTAGCTCCTATATGTATATTGTTAGACTGTGCTGATATCAATTTTACCAACCTTCGATACAAATAAATTGATTTTTTAAGTGAAAACTTCTTGTGCGATTTTCTATGGGGAAAAATTTATATACTCGAGTATCATCACGCAGAATGTGTTTAAATATAAAATATCTCTAGTCGGTCGTAACAATTCAAAATGCAAAATAGATATCACGGTTGACTGAGGTGCTATAGGTCGGGAGTTCAACCCTGGAGTGGTACTTTTTTTATTTTTGTTTAAATTTTTATTAAACATCATTAAAATTATTGTTTTTTTATTCATGAATTCATAAAAATTTCTTTTTACTAATTTTAAAATATTTATCGATGATGCAGTTTTTTTTAAATTATTGCTACTGTCTTTTACTTCTTCCGTTTCGTTTAAATTATTATCATTACGATATGAACGATATGAACAAGAAAATTAATTATTTTTTTGACAGGCGGTGCTAAAAATAATAAAATATTGGTTTTTCCACCATCATGTTCCATAATTTCATTCCTGTGAAATAAAATAAGGAAAATAAAAACTACTATATGATTATATCATAAAACTTCTTTTTCGATCCGTAATAAAGTTAATATAATAACTTAAAATGAAAAAAATAGCTGAAAACTCTTTAATTGATTAAATTAAATAAATCGTTCTAGTTAGACTGTGTTCCAATTAGCTGCTAAATTGTACTAAACTGCTAAATCTAAATTTAGTTTTACAAAATAACCGAATTTTAATTCAAATTAATATAATCAAGTTGTCAGATATTGTTTAACGTATGAATTTCTTCCAAATTATTTAGAAACAAAATGTTGATTTAGTCAAATAAAATAGTTGACTAAATTGATTTAGCACGTTTACAAAACCCCCGATATATCATAGCCATACACTTTCACGCCATTTGCAATAAACAATGAACATTGCCATATGCAAAAAATTGGATTAGTGTTTTTGATTAAATATTTTTGAATTTTTTTTATATGGAGTTTTATTTTTCCAGATGGCGTTATGAGCGTTATGGCGATTTTTTGAATTTTTTTTATATTGAGTTTTAATTTCAAAATGGCGCTACAAGTTCACGATTTTTATTGTGCTAAAAAATGTAGATGGCTTCTATACCGGGGGTTTTGACGTTTAGTACAATTTAGCATCGATTGGAACGCAGTCTAAAATTTATTTTCGAATTTGCTTTTATGTTGCTGTCAAATTAAGTATGCTGAATCATTTAGAACAGATTTTAAATACTTATTTAATGGCGGTGAATCAGTAAATCTTCATAAATAACTTTCAAATCCAAAAGGGGCTATTCTGTTTTTTTATACATTTTGTTGTTATTTTTTTTTTTTTCATTTTTTTCTATTTTCTGTTGGTCATTGTTGTACCATTTTTGAAGTGAAAACTTCTTTAGGCGCGTTGTGTGATTTTATTTGGGGAATAATTTATATATTCGAGTCATCGTCACGATAAATTAATATTAAATAAATATTAAACAAAAGTAAGATAAATTGTAATCATTTGTTATTTTCTTATTTCATATTCTCATTTTTTTGATTATAATTTGTTTTTTTTTTAACTTCCCGATATGGGAAGTTATTGTTTTTGGGTCGACTTTCGAAATCGGAATTTTAATGATATCTTTACGTTTCATGACCTCCTGAAGCAGTTTAGACTATTTTTAGCTGGCAGTATGTTTGTGTGTGTGTGTGTGTGTGTGTATGTGCGTGTATATCGCTGTGTGGAGAATTTTTGCCCAACGCTTTCTCAACAACGGATGGGTCGATTTTAACGAAAATGGTCGCATTCGATGTATCTTGTCGTAACTTAGAGCGAAATTTATTCATTTGTTTTTTTTGTGGTTTCCAAAAAACTGAAAATCATCTCTTGCAAATATCATGAGATTAAATAATGCTATCAAGGTCATCATGAAGCTTCTATATTGTTGTCATCATGTCAGACATTTATAATGACATTTGTTTAAACAATTTCTATCTTAGTTTTTGAGATTTTTAACAAAATGTGAAAAAACTACGTGTTATTTTCATTTTGCAATCTCATGATATCTGGATGAAACTTTTGTATGTAAATGAGTTGCAAACGCATCCGGGTTTACTTGAATATAAAAACCTGAGTTATTTTCTAAATTTGACAAAAAGGTCAGAGGCTCGAGAGTAGATTGCCTGGTCAACTGTTTATTAACTTCCAGATATGAGAAGTTATTGTTTTTGGGTCGATTTTCGAAATCGAAATTTTTATAATATCTTTACGTTTCAAGACCTGCTGAAGCTGTTTAGGCCATTGTTAGCTGGCAGTATTTATGTATGTGTGGGTATGTGCGTGTGTATCATCGTATGTGAACGAAAATTTGTCCAACGCTCAACAACGGATAATCCGATTTCAACTGCAATGGTCACAATCAATATATCTTGGCGTAACTTAGAGCCCAGTCCTTTTCTAATGAAATCATTTATTTTATAGTGGTTTCCAAAAAACTGAAAATCATCTCTTGCAAATATTACGAGAATAAATAATGCTATCAAGAACATTTACCTCCCATTTTGTTTTGTTCATCATGTCAGCCATTTACAATGACATTTGTATAAACAATTGCTATCTTACTTTTTGAGTTTTTTTTAAGAAAATTTGAAAAATAGGTGTTATTTTCATTACGCAATCGCATGCGAACTTGATGAAACTTTCGAATTAAAATAAACTACAAACGCATTTATCAAACAAATGCTAAACTTTTATCTTACCATAAGGTTAGGTTGTTGTGTTGGAGATCATTTTTGATATTGATCATTTTAATGATATCTTCACCTTTCAATACCTTCTGAATCGGTCTAGACAACTTATTTTAGTTTGCAATTTGAGTGTTAGTATGTTATTAAATATAAATATGATTACACACTACACGTACACATTCAAATTCTATTTCAAAATTATTAAAATTGATGTGTCGTATAATAAATAAATCGTAATTTTGCGTATTTAAGGCTTTAAAAACCCTCATTGAGCTAACATTCACTTTTTGTATGTTTGGTACTCTAGGATACCTGATCCATAACTGGCTAGTTTTTAATCTTACGGGAACTTCTTGGCGTGGCCCCTATGGTCACACCCCCATCCCACAAGTTTATTTTTCATTGAGTTTGATTTTTTGTTCGGTTTAAGTGTGGTGTGTAAGTGTGGCATAGTAAGCAAATATTTTGTTAAATTTTTAAGTAAAATAAAAAACATTACGTTTGTCATATTTGATTTGTGTATTTTTGATATTACATATTGATTACGAATAACTTAAGCCCTGAAATTAATGATAATATATAAATAATTTTACACTCGTTCTCTAAATTCATGTTTTGGTTTTTTCTTTTTTTTTAAATTTGATGTTTTTCTCAGTTAATAACAGCGTGGAGGTGCTGTAAAGTAAGTAAAGATTTTGTTGTATTTCGACGATAAAAACAAAGCTATTTTACAATTTTAAGTTTTCACTTCTGTCGGCAGTTGAGGAATGCCTTCTTTTTTTTAACCTTTAAAATTTTAAAAACTTGAAAACAGGCCTGAAACTTATATGAATCAACAAACAACATCCTATTAGACACTCAACGAATCGTGTTCAAATTTTTTAAGTTTAAATACATAACGGATACAAGTTTTAAAAGTTTTTTCATTCGCTTAAAAGTTAAAATACATCCCAAAAAGTAAAGTGAGTGTCATGCAAAAATTCTCAAAACTTTATATCAAAAACTACTCTAGGGAAAATCAAATTTATTAAGAGTATCAAAATAAGTAAAAATAAATTAAAAAAAAGAAATTTAATACAAAATTCAAAATTTTCAGAAAAACATCTCAATCGAAATAGAAATAAGGGGCTTATAAAAAAATTAAAGACACGTATTGACAAAAAAATTCTCTCAAACAAAACTGTTGTCTGGGTTACCTACGCATTCTGCCTTCTGCTCACAATACATATAAAAACTATCATAAATTCAAACAAAAAGAATATTCTAACACCAAAAATATTTCAAAAATTCGAAACGATTCAAAAAATTTAAAGTTCAAAAAAATTTAAAAATTCAAAACTATATCAAAAATTTTCAAAAAACAAATTCATAATTCATAAATATTTCATAAATAAAATTCCAAGAAGAAGGTCAATTGAGTTCGATACTGCCAGTTGGACGTCAAAAGGTCCAGTAGTCGGTCTGATACTAAATACCAAAAAACTTGGAGAAACAAAATTTTTTACAAAATATACAAACAAAAATTCAAAATTTTCAAAATAAAACTAAACCCAAAAGACAAATGAGCCTTATCAAAATATTAATTTTTAAATCAAAATTTCAAAAATAAACTGAGGTAGATGTTGGTGTAGTAAAACAAATTACGTGTTTTACCACAACAACTTCCCAAGAACACCAAAACTCCCAAACTAACATTTTGCTAACATTCTTTCCCAAAATACAAATCAATTTTAATAATATTTCCCAATAACCAAACAAATAAATTAATTAACATAAATCTAATAAATAGACCAACAAAAAACAAACGCTGACTAAAACTTTAGTTTTTGTAAATAATTTTCCACTATTTGGGTTATTCAAAATTACAAAATCGTTTTTGTTTAAATTAAATTAAAAGAAATGTTAAATTCGCGAAATTAAATTACGTAATTCTTAAGTACAATTAAATGAAAGAAAAACAAAAACTAAAGTTGTTCAGTGGGTCAAATCGATTACAATAATAATTAATAATTAGATCAGCGAGTAATCGTTTTTTAGTTATAAAAATAATATTTTAATGAACAATTAGACAGTCGTTCAGTAAACAAAAAACAAACCGGTTCAGTCAATTTTAAATCAGCGAGTCAATTCTGACAAAAATCAATCAGTCAGTCGTGAAATTATATTCTAAGTTAAGTTATATTCTAAAGTAAAATAAAGTTTAAGTTCATTAAAATAAGTTGAGTTCATTTGAAATAAGTTAAGTCAATTTTTATCAAATCGAGCAATTAACGAGAAATCGATCAATACGGTGTGAAAACCAAGTTAGAAAAAACAGTTACTAAAGCCAATATTTATATACAATTTTTGTAAACTTAAAACGGAAAAGTTGTACTATTAAAAAGTTATACGAACTATTGTTAAATAAAAACACAAAGTGAGAAATATATACGTTTTATTATTCCATCTGTGAAATAGTGTTACACACCATATTAATACTACCATCATTAATAGTGGTGCATCCTAAATAAATATTAGTGCATCCACCAGTTTCACTACCTTTTCATAAACAGTAGTGACAAATTGTTTGTAGTGACAAATTGCTACTCAAATAGTGTGTGAAACAACCATAATCGCACTAAGGCTAACATTGTCACTACATTTTAACATAGTAGTGCACATATAAATAATTGCACTACAATTTGATTACATAGTATAGTGCCATATCAAAAATTGCACTACATATTATTATACAGTAGTGTTGTTATCACCTTTGGCACTACATTTGGCGCAGCCGGTTATCCTTACCGACAAAAGGAATAGGAATTTAAAGGAGCAAACGAACCAGCAAACCCAACCACTACAAGGATACTAACAACGAACTGTGTTCCAGCTTCAAGGGAATTTCGTTTCAACAATAGCAAAACATTTCAAGTCTCAACAACAACCATGGATACAATCTAAAACCGTCAGAAGCTCATTAAAGAATTGGAGTGTATGTTAGAATAAAAGGTAAACTAACTTCATTTATCAAACTATTATTTATAAGAACATTAACTTGTAGCATCGTAAACTATAGTTACTAGTAATAAATTATAAGTTAATTAGCAAACTAAATTTTTGAGTTAACCAGTTTTGAGTAATTTTTAGTAAATCTTGTTTGATTTTTTTTTTAACAATAGTTAGTTATTGGTTAGTTCAGGCAGCTCAATAGTATAGTATTAAATTGAAATCAGTAATTTTTCTTATCTAAATATCACTTAATTTGGAAAATTTAACCAAAACTCGAAATTTGGTCATCATCTTTTTGTATTCAATCCGTATTTCCCTGTAGTCAACCCGATAGTTATTTTTCCTGTATTCAATCCTATAATCCTGTCCACATAATAATAAATACTTTTCTCTC
The DNA here is from genome assembly GCA_963693315.1 of Diogma glabrata. Lineage (NCBI taxonomy): Eukaryota > Metazoa > Arthropoda > Insecta > Diptera > Cylindrotomidae > Diogma > Diogma glabrata. The sequence continues at coordinate 57,563,279 of OY856188.1, forward strand.
AAAATGCTAGATTCTATGGTAGTCTATATCGACCACCTATTCGGTATTATTAACAAATTTGACATTAACAATATCGAAAAAATAGACACTTTTGTTATGCAAGCCAAAAATGTCATATGTCTATTAAACAACCTAGAACAGGAAATGTTTGCCAAAATTCTATACTCACGTATAACAGTCATGTTAAATAAACTATTCGAACCATTCCCAGACATAGAGTCAACTTTACGTATATATTTTGTATTATCCTTCAGAGAAGCTAGTTCTCCTCAAGTCGACACAACTCAACATAACACAAACTCTCCTCAATTTCACTACACATCTTCAGATACAACATACATTCCTTCACAAAATATAACAAACACACAAACAAAATTTAGAAAATCTCCTCCACTGACATTACCAAACAGTATGATCCCACAACACCAAAACGAAAATCGAATTACTCCACGGCCCCCATCATCCGATATATCATCTCTTCCATCGTTTTCTGCTGTTCAGACTACATCAAATATTCTTAAACCAAACCTATCTAATCCTACGCAACATCTAACATTTCCTTCAGTATCAGACTACCATGAAAAACTACAATCCCATTTACCCTCTTATTCATATTTACAGCCACAAGTAGAAAATATGCCTAATCCTTATAGTACAACTGACAGTAACTCCAGTAGTTCACCACACATTCCACCTTATATGATGGATCAACTTTTCTCATATCCCTCACAGCCACATTCCAAAAAACCTTGTAACCAATCAGAAAACAATACAAACAATACAAATTTTCAAACAGAACGACCTAATTTAAATACAAATATTATATCAAAATCAGACTTCAATATAAACTCTGAAGCCCCGATACAACTTTCAAACTGTTTACAAAACACAAAACTAAATTTATCGGACAATTCTGACATAGAGCCTGCATCAGTAGCCGCACAAAAAAGGGCGGCATCTACATTACATTTTAACCCGTCAAGTACTTCCTTGTCAAATAATTTTCCTGTTACCGATACGTATACAGACATTCCGTTTATTAATATTAACACAGACGACCTAAATTACTTAAATCCAGAAAATATTGAAACAAGTTTATCTCCAACTTTTCCACATGGTTATGCTGATAATGCTTCACGTTCACAGAATTCTGAATCGAATGTTTCTGCAAGATCACATCAGTCTGATGTGAGATCATATGCGATGTCACAAAGTCTAAATTCAAGCCCATCTTTTATGGCATCACAATCTACCATACAATCTCATGATATTAGTCATTCAATGGCACATCAACCCATATCATCGAAGAGAACCAAGGATATCTCACTCGAGTACTCAGGAACGGAAAATACAAAACTTTCACCCACTAAAGAAATTAAAACAAACGGAAATATACTTAGTGATGAAACTAAATGCAATATCATACCAGCCGGACCAAAGAAAATAAAACAGATAGACGACTCAAACGTCCCGAATGAAGCGACAATTACCATGGCTAAAGAAGTAAGTCCTGGCGTGTTGATAGCAAATACACTATCCATATCAGTCAACCAAAGTATCCAGAAAACTCCAACTGACTCAACTCAAATTACAGAGCCCGATCCAACCCTTTTCGTAAACAATCTTACAGAAAACGTTCAAATTTTAAAGCCCAATTCAACATCCCTTGTAAACACTATTACAGAAAATTCTCTGTTATCTTTATCAGATACACATAGTAGCCAAAAATTTCCGATTAACAAAACTAGGCCAAATACGCCCGACAATAACTCAGACAAATCACAAATTAAATCAAAAATTATTTCAACGCCAATTCTTTATTCCGAAGTTCTAAAACAAAACATGTCCCGAAACTTAATGCATATTCCTATAAAAATTTCGAACACAACGCAAATTTCATCAATACCAACCAAATTAAAATATACTAAAAATTATACACACCATAAACTACAAACTCCCACTTTGAAATGCCAAACTAATTCTAATCGTAACGAAAGTAGATTCCAGAAACAGAAACCACCAATCAGCCCTAAGAAAAATCAATATTTGCCTTCAACGACCACATTAAAATGCCATAATAATTTTATTTGTCACAAAAACAAAATCTTGAAATCAGAAAACCCAACCAGTTCTAAGAAAAATCAATATCTGCCTTCAACTATGGTAGTCGAAAAGAAATCGTCAACAAACAAAAAACCAAATATCAAATTACACAGCCACCGAAGCATAACTAAAACGAATTACACAAATATTAAAGTTCGAAAAAACAAAACTGACCAACATTCGATTAAGCTTCAACCAAGCAATTCATACCACTCCGACACCGAAAATATTAAAACGTTGAACCAGTCTGCTACGATAAATTACCATGACTCTAATAACAAACTAAATGTAAACAACCGCGACCAAAAAAGACCCAGACGTATTGAAAATTGGATACACTGTCCATTACAACTTTCCAAACTGTGGAAATCAATTTTACTATATCTTAGCCTTTCGTGGAGTCGTGTAAAGAAAACTACTACCTTACAACTTACACTGCCAATAACCAATAAAATTCAATCTCGTTCTTATGCATCTAATTCAGTTCACTGGCTTGAGAATCTGTTCCAAAAATTTCCTGTCTGTTTTCCAAATAATTTACTACTAGCATCTCGTAAAATCATATTCGACATTGCAAAGTTTTGTACAACCGGTCATCTGTTACACATTATTAGAGACAATACTTATTTGTTAGTCAAGTACACAAATCAAATTCGAAGTAACTTTCCTTCAAAATTACTTTCTAACGATAAAATTTCCACATTTTTAAAAACAACAGCTTTCTAAAAAAAATATCAAATTCCGCTTAAACCAACCTAAAGCATAGGTAAACCAAATCATCTTATCCTAAATATAATACTAATCTAAACCATAAGTAAATCAAACCTACCTATTCTAAACCTAATACTAACCTAAACCATAAGCCAACCAAACAAACCTATCCTAAATACAATACTAATATACACCACAAGTTAATCAAATAAACCTAATACTAGCCTTAAGCATAAGTCAAATCTAATCAATTTATACTTACAATTTATACAATATACAAGAAACATAATAATCGAAAAACAATAATCTTATTACCAATACTGATTCCGATCAATAATCAATACAATCAATAAAAATAATAATTATCAAATCATTAATCTTAAATAATCATTACCATAAAATACATATTATATTAAGGCAGTAGTTTGTAAGATACGCAAGCTAATCAAAACATAACATAATTTTTAACAGAAACAAAAAAAATTATTTACTACAAATTTTATTTACTATACAACTAAGTGTTCATATTTCATAACATTTTATTTTACAAGATCAACTTTATTTTTATGTAGCTATCAATTGAGCAAAATTTATTTAAAATAAGTAGTACCGTTGAACTCATTCTATAACGGTTGAGTTGATTTAAACAATATAAAAATATAGATTAAAAAAAAACAAGACGATAAACTAGAATTTAAGAACGGGAAATACATTTAAGTTTCATATGCTTAAGATTTCAAGCTAATTTAAGTCAAACGATCTACTAAACATAAACGGCTCATATTGCGGAAAGAAAACAATTTCTTTAAAAACGTTTTTTTTTGTTCCCAAATTTCTGTCATTGAAATAAACAAATAATCCTAAAACCAAAACAAAAAGAAATAATGACCTACATCAATATTCCTACATAATGTTTTTTATTTACTAAATACTAACGTATTCATATTTTTCAAGTTCATAAAATTTTATCATACATAATAAATATGGCATCTCCAATTAATCAAGGTCGTAAAAAAAAAAACAATTAAAAATATCCAATTTCATTTTTAAAATTTAAATAATTATACAGTAATAAGTCGGCAATCTTTTTTTTTTCAATAAAAACGCAATTTTTTTATAAAAGATTTTGAATAGAAAAATAGAAAAGAAAAATTTTTCTTTCTGACTTTGAAACTAAATAGATTAAATAATATCTGGATAAGTTTAATTGTACCTTTAAACCTGGTTTAAAGACTATAATTATAATTTCGAAAATTAATAAATTAGAAATAAGTTTAGATACATAAGAAAAAACTAAAATTTAACAGTCATCATCTTATTTGTACTATATTTTTATACTTTATAACAGTAAGCATACAGAAATCATTTTACTGAAACTGAACTAAACTGAAATTTTTTCTTAATTTTGAAAATTAAATAAGATTAATAAAACACAAAATATTTGTGTAGACACATAATTTTTCACAACTTTTCTGTTATTTCAAGTTTTTTTTCGTAATTTTTATTTTCATAAATTTAAGATTAGATTAGTTGTATAATTACAACTATTTAACTGAATGAAAAAATCGAAAGTAAATCTAGCTATGTACTCAGTAAGCAAAATAAGACTTAGAATCGATACTCACTTCTTTTTAAATACATTACATAACTTGGCAAAATTTTGTGCTCATCGTAAACTGCCCTACCTAATTTTCTTTTAATTCCCTACAACGATAATCCCAAAATTTTTTTCCGTGGGAGGGAGGAATGTAGTAAAACAAATTACGTGTTTTACCACAACAACTTCCCAAGAACACCAAAACTCCCAAACTAACATTTTGCTAACATTCTTTCCCAAAATACAAATCAATTTTAATAATATTTCCCAATAACCAAACAAATAAATTAATTAACATAAATCTAATAAATAGACCAACAAAAAACAAACGCTGACTAAAACTTTAGTTTTTGTAAATAATTTTCCACTATTTGGGTTATTCAAAATTACAAAATCGTTTTTGTTTAAATTAAATTAAAAGAAATGTTAAATTCGCGAAATTAAATTACGTAATTCTTAAGTACAATTAAATGAAAGAAAAACAAAAACTAAAGTTGTTCAGTGGGTCAAATCGATTACAATAATAATTAATAATTAGATCAGCGAGTAATCGTTTTTTAGTTATAAAAATAATATTTTAATGAACAATTAGACAGTCAGTCGGGAAACAAAAAACAATACAGTCGTTTTGTAGCTAATAGTTAATTTAAAAACAGTTTTTACACTAAATCAATTTAACAGTCATTTTAGACTAATCAATTAAGACAATCAAGTTTATCAATTAACCAGTTCAATATCTGGAAACTAGTGAATTAAGTGTATCAATTTAACCAATTAACCAGTTCAATATCTGGAAATTAGTATATTAAGTGAATCAATTTAATTAATTAACCAGTTCAATATCTGGAAATTAATCAATTAAGACAATCAATTTTATCAATTAACCAGTTCAATATCTGGAAATTAGTGAATTAAGTGAATCAATTTAGTCATAATATAGGGTTAAACCCGATTATAAAATACAATATAAAAATAAACATTTATTCACATTTTTAAAAAAATAAATATAAAAATAAACGTTTTATTCACTACACGCTTCACTTGAATTCCACCACACTTTCAATAACTGGTAGTGTATCAAAGTTAATCACACTACATCTCAACATAGTAGTGTACGTAAAATAATTGCACTACATTTTATCATATAGTAGTGCTATAACCTTGGCACTACATTGGCAGTTAGATGCAGTAGTTAGAGTTTGACAGTATTCGAGGTTATACTAACTTCACTAAAAAAAATTACGAAATATACACAATTCAATTTTCAAAAAACAAATTCAAAAGTTTTCTAAAAACTAACAAGTTTTCTAAAAACTGATTAAACTAATCCTTTTGTTCAAATGAATCCACTTGTGGAAATATTCAACAGTTTTCACGACCAACGCTTGTTCTAATATCACGAACCACGACTGAAGATGTATCTGGTTTTGGTTCACAAAATTCTTTTCTCATAACACTTGGTTTAATCTTGTTTCACATTAGTTGAAGATAATGTAAGTACTTTAAACCCAAAACTGTATAATCTAGAAACAAGTGCCCAAACTTCCTTTTGTTAAAAAAGCGTGACATTTGACAAACAATAATACCCAGAATTACCTTTCTTTAAGCCCGATGTACTGTTTACTTTATTTGTTAAATTTTCACCAATCATTTTCATCAACCATTGAGATAATCAATTTACAACAATCCTTATATTTTTTTAAAAAACAAAACTGTATCAAAGAGAAACTTGAAAATTAATATTTTACACACAGTTTTACAACATATATTTCACTATTATTAATAATACATAATGAGTTTCGTTTTACATAAAAGAATATCCTTTCAAATTTTACACAATAGAAATTCATATTATTAATAATTTTTCTTTTCTTCTAATTTGCCAATTTTTTTTTGCTTTTAGTTTTTTTTTAAAAATAAATTTAAATCAAAAATCACAAAAATGAATTTAATTCAAAAATAACTATCATTTAAAATTAATGATATTATGTATCAAAATTTATGTAAAATAATGTTATCAAGAATGCAGGTATCCGTTATGTATATCAATGTCGGTTTACACATCGACTTTATTTTTTTTGTTGAGGTTTTCATTTATCTCAGTTGTCGTGATTATGCTTTCTCATTCTATCAAATAAATATTACCCCATACACGAAAATCAGCCGTGTCCAAAAAAAACCGAATGAAACAGATAAAGAAACATCGCTCACATACTCAACCTTATACTAACAAATCTAAGCATAGGGTCCGTCACAATTTAACCAATAAATAATATTGCAAAAATATCTCAGCAAAAATATCACCCAACATCAACGCACCTGCGCAGAGAAATAATAAAAACTATTGATTATGCATCGAAATATAAGAACACATTACAGTGGAACGTCATAAATAGACAGATATTGTTTATGAAATGAATCTGATACTACGAAATGAATGTGTGATTATGTGAGAACTATCTGTTTTAGTAATAATTAGTAAAACAACGTCTTTTTTCACTTCAAAACTTTATTTATTTTTAACACCAAATACAAACAGTTTTTTTTTAGAAAACAATTAACCCATGAAGAGGGTCTATTAGAGACAGAAAATATTTATTATTATTACTAATTATTATTATAATAGCTTCAAGTAGTTGAAACAAAAATTATATAATTTTTAAAAAGGGATATCTGTTTTAAGGTTTTAAAAGAAAATGTCTAATGAACAGATTTTTTTTGGTCGTTACAACACAAAGTTCTTAACATTACGTTAATTTTTTTTTGCTCAAGTGGTTTACATGGTTTCTTAACAATTCAAAGTTCTTAACAACGTTAGAGTAAACAATACTAATTCAGTCTGGGTTATGGATTTTAATATAGTTTTCGGCAAAAAACTTTTATGAGGACATGGTTTTTAGTTTTGGGCAGCGATGTATATCAAACATAACTCTTTGTTAAAGTACAAGTATTTTTTTGTCTCTGTTTAGAAATTTATTACAAAACTAACACGAAACATCAATACGATGCCGGAAAATTATAACAGATCATAAATTAACATAATTTAGTGAAAAGATGATACAATGAGCAAACTGCTCAAAAACCTCTCCATTTAGCGTTTCTAGAAAATACTACAAAATCACAAATTCATATTTCTTTCAAAATTCCAAAAATATTCCAAAAATTAGAATAAAATCAAATATTTAAACTTTTTCTAAATTCCAATAATATTCCAAAAATTATTAAAAATTCAAACTTTTCCAAAACTCTTAAAATATTGCGAAAATCATTACAAAATTAAAAATTGAAACTTTTTTCAAAATGCTAAAAATATTGCAAAAATTATTACAAAATCACAAATACAAACTTTTTTCAAAATTCGAACAATATTTCAAAAACTATAACAAATTCAAAAATTTCCATGTCCAATTTCATTTGCAATTACATTTACGTCATAAAAACAGCTACATTTTTTTCCAAAAAATTGGCTAAACAAATAAATGATATCATTTTTTGACACACTTGACAGTATTTTGTTGACAAACTTATAATGCCATAATTCTCAATAATAATAATAAAATTTCACTTCAAGCAAATTATTAATTTTATTTTTTTCCAAAAAATTGGGTAAAAAAATAAATAAAAATCTTTCTTTTGACACACTTGACAACATTTTTTTGACAAACTTATAATGCCATAATTCTCAATAATAATAATAAAATTTCACTTCAAGCAAATAATTAATTTTATTTTTTCCAAAAAATTGGGTAAAAAATTAAATAAAAATCTTTCTTTTGACACACTTGACAACATTTTTTTGACAAACTTATAATGCTATAATTCTCAATAATAATAATAAAATTTCATTTCAAACAAATATCTAATTTTATTTTTTTCCAATAATTGGGTAAACAAATAAATAAAAATCTTTCTTTTGACACACTTGACAACATTTTTTTGACAAACTTATAACGCAATAATCTAGTTTTTGGTCTCACATACCAATCCCTACCATCAAGATTTCTCCAAATTTAATGTTCCTACTCGTAATCACTTAAAATGAACGTTTTTTAAGCCTAAAATATGAAAATATGCTATTTTTGACATAATGATTTTTTGACACACTTCTGGTACAGCTATTGAGCACAGCGTCCTTTCGGACCTGTCCCTTGAGTATACCTATTTTTAGAAACATTTTTGAAATCCCTTCAGTGGTTTTCCCTGCAGCGTAGGTAATGACGGCCTAACGGCCGGCGTACAGACAGACATACATTTTTTTTTGCTTGTTTAGAATCAGTAGGTCCTAAAACGTCGAGAAATGCCAAAAAAAGTGGGGGTAAGAATTTCACTTTTGGCTCATGAATGTAATACATAGGTCTTTTAGACCGAAGTAATTGGGATATAAAAGCAATTGGTTGTAATTTTCAAGCTTATATTGTAGCCGTTTAAGCATGTGAAAAATTTGATTCAATTAGTTAGAAATGGGATTCTAATCAGATTCTTCTTCTTCATTCTTTAGATGGTGAAATTATCCGAATGGCCAATTTTTAGATGGAAAAACATTTTAGCAATGTAACAATTAGCGCTAAATGTGGAATAATATTGGAATTTTCTTGAGTTTTGTTTAATGATAAAATTTCCATTTTACCTGGAGCTCGAGTTGTATCTACCATATCTATTTAATGGACATATAAAACTTATTCTCGATTTAAATATTCCTTTCATTTCTAAAACCATTCCTGGCAGGATTTGGTATCTGCTTAGCCTTTATTTATTAATTAGAAACAATTTGTTGGAATATGATTCAAATGCACGAGAGTTTCGTGTAGTGAACAATCAAATTGACTTACCATTTGTATTTTAGAGCAACCCGTTATATGCAGATCACAAGTCAGATTTACAAATGTGTTGGTGAGAAGAATTGTTAGATCATCTGATTTAACTGTTTCCTTCACTTAAGGTACCAGACCATGTGTAACTGGATTATTGGCAACTGCGTTTTTGTTTTGTTTCACCAAATTTTTGTAAAAATTTGCTATTTACTTTTTAACTTACTTTTATTTTCTCTATTCTATCAAGATATTGGCCTATGTCATATTTTGTCAGTGATAGGATTTTTTGTTTAGTTATCCATTCTTTAACAAAAAATATAAAAAAACAAAAAAAGAAAGATTTACGTCCATCAACACCTTTGAACGTATGTTGTTGTGGGACCTTGGTCTTAAAAGGTTTTTATGTGTTATTGTGACACATATTGTAATTCCTACTACACCACACATTTTATTAAAAAAAAAAAAAAAAACTGTAATTTGGTAAGATTTAACGAATTCCGTTGGATTTGATTCAAGCTTGTTTTTTAGACCAGGGCAATCAGTTTTGAAACAAAAAAATATTGTTTGCTGTATTTGGATGGTCGCAAAACTTAGAGTAAATTATAAGAAAATTAAGGAAAATCAACTCAATTCGGTAAAAGTTCCGAAAAGGAGGTAGTGGTTTTGAGGGTTTGGGGTTGGTTTTATACGATTTTTGGCTGTAATATGAATCCTAGCAACATTGCATCCTAATGACTTTCAGTTGTCTCTAACGCAAAAGTTGTTAAAAAAATTTATAATAGTAATTGTAAAACTGGTTAACTTGTTTCTGACTGATTTCTAAGCCGCAAAAACGATAATGAAATTATGGTTCGGCATTGAATGTTAACATCCAATTCAATATGTAACAATTTTGTATCATCATTTTGGACATTTCACCGCTGAAAAGAAAAAATTACGATCTTTTGTACAACGAGCAAACAAAGTGTGAATAGTTACTAAAGATCAACACCAGTATTCAGTACTAAAGGCCAATACCTGTATAAGGACACAAATTTATTCTTAATATCTTTATCAAACATACGGCGTAGGTCTCCTGGTTCAACAATAGCCCCAATTAGAGTTGAAGTTACCGTTGAGTTTCATTTTGGAATTTTGGTGACTTACAATTGAAATTAAAATTACAAGCACATTTCCAAACTTAAAATAATACAATAATAATAAAAATGTAAATTTTATGCTTTTATGCATTTTGTGTTTTGACTCCGCGTTTTAGCAGAGCTACGAGAACGAGTTGGAAAATAAATGAGATGATGTTGAATACTAAAAAGTTGTTGCCTTATTGACTTCAATTCACAAATTTTTTTTTAAAGACGATTAATTTAAGTAGTTTGGAGGGCCATATTATACTACCACGTGGTATGGTACCAATAGATGAAATGCTTAAAGATGTTATTAGCTTTGCAAATTTTATCTGCAAGCTTAGTTAAATCGGTATTACTTTTTTAACGTTTACTAGGGGAATTCATGCAATATGTATAGCAGAAAGTAATCGTCTAAGTCTGTGTTTCTCAAACGGTGGTCCGCGAACCATTAAAGGTCCTCAGAAAAAGTTTAGTGCCCCACGAATTTCTTTATATTTAATAACAAAATTTCTTTATATTTATTACCAGAGTTTTGCTTTTCTCACTCCTCAAAAAAGTGTTCAGAAATTAAAATTTTATATTTTTAATATCGTTCTTACTCGTAAAAGTAAAATTATTATTTTTTTTGACTTAATTCCTTTGGAGTATGTTTTATTATTTTTTTTTAAATACCATACGCAGAAAAATAAAACTAGGTTATTTTAATAAAAAACCTTGCATACCTGAACATTCAGAAAAATGATTTATTTTATAGCATTTTTCTTTCAAATACTCACGAACTTAATTTCTGCTTCAAATTTGATGCTTTCCTTCGTGTTAAAAATTAAAATAATTTCTTTCTCTGAATGTTTTTTTATTGAAATAACAGGGCGTTAGATTACTATTTTACGCCCTATACCGTACCCATTTCAGAAAACTTGCAAAAATCTACACCCGATATAATATTTCGTTTATGTTCTGGACAATCCTGATAGCAAATCTGCAAAATTCTGTTAAAGGGTTGAAAATTCGGTCTAGTGTTATTAAAATGGGAATCATTATTTTTGAAATGGGCAAATTAATTGTAGAATGGATGACAGGAAGACGATCAGTTTCAGAGTTTAACTGAAAAATATGTTAGTTTTGATTATACGAAGGTATCATACTTGCGGTTATGTATGATGTTTGAGATGAATGAGAAAAATCGATTTCTAGAGAGCACCACAAGATAGCACTGGTGTGAACAAAATATTATCGTTTTTGCATAGTAATCAATTCAATTCAATTTGGTCGTACAATTAATGTACCGACGGTTTAAAAAGTAAATTAAAAAAAATCTACTTTTCTTTTCCATCGTTAGAAGCAACTCCCATATCTTATTGGCATCTTCTACACGCTCTGTTTACCAAACATAAATAGTTCAGTTGACTATTAAGTAGACCATTAAACTCACATTCCCATATCTGTGTCTTTGATTATATTGTTTTAGAAAAAAAAATATCATCAATTGAAATCCTGAAATTCTTTTTCCTTTCTTATTGTTCATAAACCTGTGAAAACCCTTGTTACAATCGAAGCTATTGAAAAGGATCTAAAATTATTCAATCTATTTATTTTAAAAAAAGGATAGATATTGGATTTTCCTATAGAATTAATAATTTGTGTTAAATTCTAGGCCAATGAATTAATCAATGTTTTGTAACATAACATTTAGGTAGTATATTTCAACCAACCCCGACGTCAAAGACTTAATTATATTTTATTTTATCTATTTCTTGTCAAGTTTATATTAAAAAATTTTGATGAAATATTTTGTCACAAATAATTCAAGGAAACGTAGAAGTATGTTTTGTTTTATTGTTAAAAATTCGAAAGTATGAAACAGTCTAACGCCTGTACATAGATAGTATCCTGAAAAATTTAAAATGATTAAAACGGAACGTGAGGATATATAAAGGACGTGTATTTAATAACAAAATATATGGATATAGAAAACTTTTAAGATTAAAACGAAATCCAATTATAAATTCTCAAAAGATGTAATTTCAACTACAAAATTTTAATTACAATCTACATAATGTTTTTTACTATATTCTAATCATATCTATTGTAGTTATGAAAATGATTATATAAAGGATGTTAAGGATTGAAGTAAATAATTAAATCACTTTTTGTTTTTCACACTTTTTTATAGATATATGTTACCCGATTACCGCCACCACATGCTGCTTTTAGTACACTACAGCTAGCATCAGTAGCACCTAAAATTGCATATAGTGGACCACAAATTGCTTACACACCACAACCGGCAAAGGTAAAGTTGTTCACATTTGATAATCAATTTTCCATACACTAGTTTTTATAATTTTAGGTTGATTATATTCAACCACAAGTCGTGTACCCACAGTTACAATACCAATATGCACAACCACAACCACAAGTTCAACAATACCAACAACCACAGCAAACTCAAAGTGTGCCACATGTAGGACCGTTAGCATATCAAAACTCATATGCTTTTGTACCAATGAACGCAATTTCACTAAATTATCATAATCAACCCGTAACACAAAATCATGGAATATTAACACATACTCAAGCTTATCCAATTTCATCAAACCAACAACATCAACATGTTGCTTCAACGCATCCTGGTTCAATCGGTAACGTACAACTAGTTTATCCAAATTTTGTTTCAACAGTAGCACCAAAACCAATTGCACCACTTTATGCAACATATCAAAATAATGCCGCTTATCAGCAACCACATTATATTCAACAATCTCAACCACAACATATACAAGCTCAACCGCTGCAACAATTGAGTAAGTTTCAATTTTAATTTATTATTGAGGCATGTTTACCGGTTCATTATTGAGGCATGTTACCCTGCTTCATCATGAGCACGTTATAAAAAAAGATTTCAATTTTCTGGAAGCTGGCATACGATACTGATTGGTTGCTTTAACTCTTCTTTGATTTGTGGTTGATGTCCTTGATGTGATGTTTGCCATTTAGTGCGGTGCTGCAGTGAGGTTGACGTTTCCAGAATTCTTTTTAACATTTTCTAAACATAAACCCATATTGAAAATGCTGATGATTGCTATTCTCCGAAGTTTAGTTTTGAGTTAGTGGTTCATCGATGATAGAATGACTAGGTGTCAGCACGTCTAGGTTAATAGGATCGTCATTTATTATGTGTTTTGTAATGAAAACTGGACCTGTTAGTAACTCACAAGCAGGTAGCAATCGGGGGACTGCGTGCCTAGCGACATTTCTATTCCAGAGAGCTTCAGGAAGTAATTTCCTCCAGTATAATATGCACACAAATGAGACCGTAGAAGCCGAAAGAAGAAAGAACAGGGACTTTGACGCCTCCAAAGGCTGTTAAAGAATCCAACCAAGATCATCACATCAGCATAAAAAATTACTTAAATGTTTTGCTCACCCCATGATTGTTCGGATTTCAGCTCTTCATTCCTTTGAAAGCTTATATAATTTTTTTGTTTGAACTACTTGAAGTGATTGTAATAATAATTACTAAAACAACGTCTTTTTTCATTTCAAAAATTTGAACCATTATCTTTGAGTATTATCACGTAACTGTCTTTCAATTACCAAATATCAAAGTAAATATGAAGAAAATTTTATGAATCAACATCACACAAAATGAGATAGCAAATCAATAGAAATAACGTTCCGGAACAGGTGAAGAGAAAATAGGAATGAATAAAAAGACGATCAGTTGTACTGAATGCATTGATTCACGTAGAAGAAAGTTATTGAAACAAATGATTTGGAGAGTAAACATGAATAAAGAATCGAATGCATTCATTCACGTAGACAGTTGTTAGTTCACTCATTCATTCATTCACGTAGGTCGTAGACAGTTGTTTAGATAAATGAGCTTCATTCACTCAGTACACTCATTCACGTAGACAGTTGTTTAGACAAATGAGCTTGTACGAGGAAAACGGTTTTGTAACAGCTTAAAAAGCCGTGAGTTGAGTATGGTTTCCACTTGACTTTGGAGTGTTCACATCTTTTGCTGATTCACAAATAACTGGCGGTGCTTCGCCTCTAGATGCAACGTCTGCAGGATTGTGTTATGTACCGACATGCTTCCATCAATTGATTGGTAATTGGTAAAGAATTTCAGTTGATCGATTAGCCACAAAGCTTTGATCAGATAGCCAGCATACTACTACAGATGAATCTGCCCATGCAAATGTTTGAACTTGATCATATTGCAACGCTTTTTCCACAACTTTTATGAGTCTGCTTAATAACAGAGCTCCACATAGTGCCATTCTAGGTATTGAGATTTGTTTGAGAAAGCAGTTTTTTTTATCAGCAATCATGGGTCCTTGAATGTTCCCCTCATGATCAGGACAATATAATGCAGAGTGATATGTATCACAAAATCCGTGGACTTGTATATTTTTACCAATTGTAAACATCCAATACTAATAGGAAATAGCTAACCAATTGAATCGAAAACTCTTGAAGATTCCGGTATCCTGATGAAAGCATCCTGATGAATAACTTTTTTCCTGATGATTAAATTCTTATGAATAATTTTTGCTGCTTGTTGTAACAGATATAGGATATCAATTGAAATTAGATGAAGAAATATTACTGCTTGATTCACGCCAGACTTTCCGTTGGTATAGTTGGTGATTTATCGATATAGTTGTTCTACATTAGCAGTCATTGCCATTTTGTGTTTTTCGTGTTATCAGTGAAAAAAGATCTTCTTTTATCGTAGCCTCAACCGTCAAACTGTTATAAACGATATTTCGTTCGAATTTTTACACGACCCGTCAAATACGACTCGCCACTTGTTAGGGGTACTTGATTGTTTCATGACCGAATGGTGTGGAAGATAACACGAGCAGTTTTCATGTGCCCACGGAACTCATACCTTTCAATAAAATTAAAGTACTCTACCTTTAGAGTGTTGATTGTTTAAAACCGTTTTTCATTGAGAGTAGACGAGAAACTACTGTGTTCTGAAAGTTTTCAAATGGGACTGAGCTGTCTTTAAAAGGTTATTTATCTAAGTATCGACCTTCGAAATTACTTTGGTAGGTTTTAATAAAATGAGCATCACACTTTCTTTAGCTTCTGTGAAGAGAATGGTTGCGGAAAGTTCTTCGATTTTCCAGAAGGGCTGTAGAGACTAATGAATTGCTCTCTGAAAATTCAATATTGATGTAAAAGTGTTTACACGATCGTAGTTGGATGTAATTTAGTCTGCGACTACCCAAGCAAAATGTGTACACTTTGGCTGGTCGTTAAAAATTAAATTTTTCAGACGCCCTCTAAAAATATTTTTGTTGGTAAAAAAAACACGACAATATTTTTTTTTAATTAAAAGAACACGTGCCGTGCCGCAAAATCAGCGCAGTCGATTTTTTGGTAAAATCGTAGATTTTCTCATGAAATATGCAGATGTAAAAAAAACCATATAAATTTTTGATAGGAAACTCAGTTTTCTGGTCTTAAACGTATATTTCTGATGATATTTGAAAAAAAAACTCCAAATTCCATGTACCTAACTCATAAAAATCATAAATAATAAGGGTGACGGAAAATTACCAATATTCTTATTCTGACATGGAATAAAAATGAAAAAAATCACAAAATTAGTACCTTTTCGTTTTATTTGTTTGTGCAAGTTACTAAGAATTTCGAGTTTTTTTTCAATATGTCATTAAAAATAAACCTTTTTGGGCAGAAAATGACCCAAACATTATTTTTCGATTGTTAAATTTGCTACAAAAATGGTTATTTGATTTTTTTTTAATCTGCTTATTTCATGAGATATTTAAAAAATCTACGATTTTATCAATTTTGATTAATTTGTTCTGGCACGTGCTCTTTTTATTTAAAAAATAAGGGTAATATAAAACGAAATTTTTTAGTGTGCGTTTGAGAAAATTAAATTTTTAAGGACCAGTCTAGTGTACATTGAGTTATCACTGATGGCTGTTTCCAGTAGAACATGATAATGCAATTTGACCTACCTTCAAAATGTTAAAGAAGACATCGGCGCTGAGGAGAATGTTTATGTGCCCTGGAGTGTTAAATGTTTCATGTGCTATAGTGTGATTTGTTCGAGCTTTCTTCAATTTTCGGCTTTAATTTGGTAAGATGGCAATTAATTTGGAATCTTGCTCATAATGCAAGCTTGAACTTGAATTTTAAAAAATTTTTGTTCTCGTTATGATATTTTAAGAGTCAATTTTCGTCTTGTGCTGCTTTCTGGGAAGGAGAATAATTCATTTATCTTGAGTTCAACACAAGTTTGTTGTAGGCTCAGATGTTGTGCACATTGATCCGGAATGGACTTGCAGCTCTGCACATCGTGATCAGAATTGAGCCAATTGGAAAGTGAAAACTGGTTTACAGTTTTGAAACATTTTAACGGATGTAGCAAGATTTGAAAACGTTGATATATTGAACGTGATAGACCACAATAGGTAAAATTGACTGCTGTGATTTGTGTAGAACTCTAGATCGTTACTTTCCTGATAGGCTGTTATTTGTAGTTTCTTTTGATGTATAGAGTACTGTGGTACCAAAAGTTTGTGAATATAAGCGTTTGGTTGAGAAATCAGAAAATTGTTGTAGCGTGGGATTATCACTATCAAAGGTTTCGTCTGGCTATCGCTGCTGCGTTACCACATCACGTTTGCTGCTAACAATGTTTTTAATTCAGAAATCACGTGTTTCTGTATGAGATTTTAATGCCTTAAGACCTGTTATTCCTACTAAGGCCTATTATGTTATAATTTTTTTATTTTGAAAAGTGGGTTGTCTTCAGTGGAAGGTGGCTATTTAACCAGTGTGCCGATAAATAAATTGATTATTTTCTTTTTTCTCTCATAATGCTTTAGTTAACTTTGAAGAGTTTCGAATTAACTGACTACAGATATGTACATACCAATTCGTTTGTTTTACCATTTACTTGATATCAAAATACTGAAATTTTTGTGAAAAAGTTATTAAAGTATTGTCATGAATTGAAGCACAAAATAATGTGTGAAATAACTGTCGTTCTGGAAAATCACCGGTAAATATAATTATTTCCATTCTTGCCAATTTTTTTGTTGCGGTTGGTATATCAACGTAGTCAACTGTAAAACAGACTTGTAAAAACTCTCTTCAATTATAACCGCATCTGATGTAGCATGAATATTCATTGATAACACTTTTTTCTCACATGCAATGAATTATTTCCACAGATTATGTAGTTTATCTGAACGTATCTTTAAATCAACTGATGACATCGTTTCTGTAGCGTTTTCAGCGTAGTTGAAAATCTTGGTGACTCTGTATTTCATATTTCAACGTATTTTTACTAAAACCTCCATGTTAACAACGTTTCCTTGAATGATGTAACCGGAACGTTATTCGGCTCGAAGGACCAATGATTGTTCTGAGATGCTAGTCAAAGTAAAAAGCGTTTTGGCAGTATAAAGTTGCTTGCATTTTATTAATTTGTTTTCTCACAGATTGGTAGTTGACATTCGCGCACACAAACAAAGTTTTTGGGGGAGGGCTTCAACTAAAATATTCTTGTCATACAAAATTTGAAATAAAAAATGATCGCTTATATAATATTTTTCATAGATTTGGTAAAAATTTTATCGTTTGAGTAATTGTTATTCCATTTTTCGTTTAACAAACAATATTTTATTCAATGTCGAACATGTAGGTAATGGATGGGGTGGTGTTTAGGAGGGTATCCAGACCCAGTTACCCTAATTTTCCAATCTATTTTAAACTTTGTTTATTATTAGACTCTCCATTAAAAGTGATAGGATCGCCATAGAACTATGTGGATAGAATAGCACTTGGTCTTGATTTCCGTTACTCTTTTTCTTAACATCTCATATATCAAAAGATCCTTCAATATAAATGAAGGCATAGACCGTAAATGTGTTGGGGTATATTTCCTCCATTAATTTATTTGTCAGCTGGAATCGAGCGATTTTTGTGGCTTTACCTATTTCACAACTATGCTACCTGTCGTGTCTGACCTGCCGTTTATGTTATATTTTCAATGCTGCAGCAGCCACTTTAATCTTTTATGTATTATAATGAAGCGCTTCTTCGTTGACCAACAACGAAGTGGCATAGCAGGCCGCGTACCTAGCGAGATTGTTTTAATAGCCCCAAGCTAGCTATAGTCCGTGGGGACGAGAAAGAAATCCTGCTGCTCCAGCACAAATACTGTAATGTACGCGTAACACATGACAACACAAGCGGATATAAATAAAAACAAGTGAACAGCGTAGACTCTGGCAATCCCCTTACGTGAAAAAAACCGCGATCACCCGTCCAACCTCACATTTACTCACATATTCTCACACTCTAACACCTCATACACTCGCGAACCCTCACCCACATACACACACGCACACACTCACACACACACACGCACACAATCACCCATACCTACATCCATGCTCCTAAGTTTAACATTTCAAATTGTTTATCCTTCACTTCCATTTTAACATCGATCCAAATAGAAATTTCATTATTATACATTTTATGTTTTATAAAACAATGGCGGTATTTGAGGGTAAAATTTTAAGCAAACATAACGGTAAAATAATTTTAAATTGATTTGTAATTAAGGTGAAAAGTTCCCGTTAGTGATTGAATTATTTATTCGATTATTGTTTTAATAAGTTAAATTCAAATATAATCTCATGGAAAAATGGTAACAATTATTGTAAGTTTCCAAAAAGTAAAAATCTCGCGTGTTTAAAATTTGGAATGCACAAACAGAACTAGTAAAAATATCGATTGTTTGTTTTACTGTAAATTGTTATCACTTATCGTTTTCCAGATTAGTAGTTTATAAAGTAATATATTTTTATATTAGGTCCATTTGCTGATCTGTAAAATAGCAATAATACAGAATTCCCATTTATTTTTTTTAAAACCACACCCGAGATATGTTACGAATTAAAGCATGTTTATGTCATGTATCGGTTTGATGTTATTGCGTGCATGACCAATAAATTGGAAACGACTGCCATTGATGGTGATTTCTTATCTCGCAGACTTCCATCAGGGATATCAAATGATAGCCCAATTCAACGCATTCCCAATGTGCATGGTAGCAACTTCCATCCCGTAACACAAGTTCCAGTCGTGTGGTGTAGCACCCGGGCACGGTAGGATATCCCATTCGAAATATAGACGTTTCCATACTCAAATGATTAGCATGTCCAAACCAACACCTACATCATCATAACCAAATAATATTACAATCAATCAACAATGAGGTAAATTCATTAACCATTATCTGCGCAAAATCAACAATCCCAACATCAATTATTATTAACCACTTTTTAAATTAAATCAAATTATAATACCAAAATCCACAAATAACGGTAGATCTTGGTTTGGTGTCATGGAAATAATCGAATTAAAACAGGTTTGACTTCTAAAATAAAATTAAAAAAATGGAGGTAGTCTTTGCTACCTATGATAACCGTAAACATCATTGTCGTGTGGAAAGAAACTCATATAATCTAGCACATTCTCCTCTGACTCATACGCGCATGCACCACATGTTGTCACACAGGCACTTCCCCATCCACACATATACACACTCGCACTCATACCCCTCCACACAGACATCCATACTCAGGTATAGGTGAAATATATGTAATAAAAAAAAAATACTGAAAAATGACTCACCCCATGTCTGGTAACCGGTTCTCCTCTTACAGCCTCTAATCTTAGTCCTGCATAATAGAGTGCACTGATTCCAATTCAATTCTCATATAACACCAGTACAGGAGGTTGTGTATGATTAGTTTGTCTTTTCCTCTTTTTTCGTTCGTTTTCCAAATTTGCCGGATTGCCTTTTCGGTTCAATTTCGCCCAAACAAACAAGCCCCTAGTTTCCCTTTCTCTTTTCGATTTGCAAGCCACTGCATAACAATTTCCACTCAACATTCAGCGGTGCTACCTTTGTTTTGATATATTTTGACTAATTGCACACAAATTTGAATTCATTGAATTTTATTTATATATGAGTTTAATGTAAATTAACACATATCAGGTAACTTATTTAAAAATAAAAACTCAAGCAAATATCCCTTTGAGTTACATTATTAGTTTATATTAATTTTACTACCAGTTGAATTTGCTTCCTTGTTTATTAATGGAGCTAATTAACCTTGACCAAATTTTACCAAGGTGTTTTCCGTAATCAACGTTAGAATTACATTTACGACCAGAGAGTTCTAGTAGATTCTATTTTAAGCATGCACATTTGTCTAATTATCACTCAATATAGACCGAGAAAAGTTTTTCGGTGGATTCTAATTAAAATTCTTTATCAATTTACTCAACAAACATAATTGCGTTTTGGAAGACTTATTGTAATAAAAAAATTGAATTATATAACTCTGGCTTGGCATCACGAGATAATTTAACATTAAACACAAGTTAAATTAACTTTAATCACAAAACAAATGAACACTAATCACAAAATAAATTAACATTAATCACAAAAAAAATTAAACTAAACAAATAAGTTTGTGACATTTTTATTCCACGAACTGTCAGATAACATGTGATTCCTATTTAGCGAATGATGGAATAAGCGCCGAGGACATCTCTTGGTTGCCATTTATAGTAGGAAAATGGTAGCATTATCTGGTAGCTTGCCTTAATAAAGTTTCTTAACGATACTGAACACCCATTAAAGCATTTGTACCACTATCTTGTATCAAAATGGGAAAAGATTTAAAAAAAAGTTTGATTACGAAAGTGTATTTAAAAAAAAAACAACAACTTCAAAGGTTCATGACAATACAGTAACCGAGAAATAACCTAATGCTTGATTTTTTCCTTGTCTTTTTGGGAAATAGAGTGATTCCAATTTGAGGATATTGCACAACTGTTTTATGATGAATATAAGCAAAAATTATTGCGATTGACGACCACGAATTGAATACAAGAAATTGTGTTTGAAAAGAGCGAAAACAACTACAAAAGTCTCTGTTAATGTAACTTTAATGCGTGTGGGAAAGTAGTGCGACTCCAAATTACGTAAATTGACAATCAGCTTCGTTACAGTATTGCTCTAAATTTCTTTAAATTTATCTAAGCTTCTTTTAGGATTATCTTGTAGGATCGATCTACTCAAGTAAAAAATACTAATTAAGTCATAAAATTAATACTTAAGGTAATTCGGTCGCTAATGATGGTTGTGAATTAATTCTTCTTTACAGCATATGCCATTCAGCCTCAAGTTCAGCTCTCATCTAACAAACAGTTAATAGCTCCAACTGTATCTACTCTTCAATACAAACCATTGGTTGCAGCACAAACCACTCAAACATCACATGGTCATAATGGTGCTGTTAGTTATTCCTCAATCCAACAGCATTTAGGGCATGCAACACCAGTGACTCCACTAAAACTAAATAATGTCCAACAACAACAACCACAATACTATAGTCCACAAATTTATCAACAACCAAAAGTATTACAATATGCTGCACAAGCACCACAACAATTAGCTCAAGGATCTTCATCAGCGATTTACACTCAACATGGTGCAGTGCATTATGGTAGTCATTTATATAATCCCGATGTCTATAAACAAGGATATTCTGTGCCACAAAAAGTTGCTTACACTTCAATTCATTAGAATGTTTAAAGCTAAAGCAAACATATATTTTTTTAATTTCTAGAATAAAATTCATAGGTAATAATATTTTTTTTATGTTTTAATTAAATATTTATTAAGGATTTTTTTAATTTGTATATAAAACCAATAAAGAAAGAAAATGTGAAACGGAAAATTATTCCGTTTTTGTTTTTTGTAATAAATTAAAAGATAATTTTCTATTAATCATTAATTCATAGGAATAAACTAAAAAATATGGTAAACGTGTTAAATTGTAAATACAGGACAGGTAGGTAGAAAATTTTCCATTTATTATGCATTATAGGTTAATTAAAAGAAGAGTTTTCATAATAATATATGTAAGTATTTTAATTTTTGGGAAGAAAAATTGGTTTCGGATTTTGGGGTTTAATTTATTATGTGACATAATATGTATACAAATAGGTGATTCGTTGTTGTTTTTGTGTGTTCAATACTTGATAGGCTCACTGAAAGAAAAAGAAAAGAGAGATCAACTAAAATAGTATAGTAATATTATGATTCAAGGACGTAAAACTGAAGATTTTGGACTTTCATATCGAGGAACTAGCCGAAATTTGCACCCACATTAAGTCCAAACTAGCTTACTCCCATGCGTCATATACTATTTTTTATTCGCCGCAAGCAAAATATTTAAAAAAAATCATTTATTCTAAATCAAAGTTATAAATTTGCATAAATTTTGAAATAAAAATTGACAAAATATTTGTTATTTTTTCAAAACAATTGTTTAACTATGACAAAAATAATATAACAACTATTTTGATTGGATTATAAAATTTTGAATTTAAAGGTTGCTGTGATAAAAATTTGTAATTTTACAGAATTTAAACTTATACAAATTTTTTTTTACTTTTTTGGATGTAGCTATGACAACAAAATATATGGTTAAAAAGTGACAATTTAAGGTTGCTAATCACAGTAATAAAGTAACAATCTAATATGTAAGCGAATAAAAATTAAGATTAACTTTTCTTGAGAGTTATTTTATTTCACTAAGAGATTTTTTCGGAAACGCCATAATACTCTAAATGGTCTCTAATATTGTGATAATAAGCTCGTTTTAGACTTTCTTAATACGTACGAATACTGAACACCAAAATTTTCTAGAATCCTGAGAATGAAAATGTTGTCCTAAGAGCAGTACTGATTTTCTTGGGGAATAAATAAACGCATCGATTTTTTTTAAAAGTTTGACTAGCGTAGAAGTATCAAAAACTCACTTGTTGAATGTATTTTTAATTCGCCATAGGCTTTTGCTGCGGACCAGATCTGCTGGGGTGCATTCAATAGCAGACTTGATTCAAGTGCAAATACCTAATAAAACAATATGGAGAGTATCACTTCAGTTCACAGTGTTCCCGTGTGTTTTTAGAGAAGCCTTGTACTGCCTGTAAAATCTCTTTACAATTCCATTGGCTTTGGGATTATAAGCCGGCATTCGTATTGTAGTAAGAGGTCTATCTGGTGCTCCGTAAAGATTCACCAGTTTGGCGTGCATGCAACACCTAAATTTACCCGAAAATAGCTCAAGCTGAATCCTGATGACCAACCTCACTAACAAAAAAATTTACTCAAAAAACAAAACAACATCACCACCTGAGACCATCTTGCCACAACTGCTCAGATCTGTAAGATTTCAGCTCCTCTATATTTTCAAACTAACTCTCTTTAGCCATCAACCAATACCAGCTGCCCTTATAAAACATTCAAAAAAATTTTTACAAAAAAAAATTAACCAAAAAATCTTAAATTCTTTTTAGTTTTCCGAAAATAAACAAAAATATATAAAACTATAAGACTTCGGTCTGGGTTAAGGATTTTGATAGTTTTCGGCAAAAAACTTTTATGAGGACATGGTTTTTAGTCTTGGGCAGCGATGTATATCAAACAACTCTTTGTTAAAGTACAAGTATGTTTTATCTGTGTTTAGAAATTTATTACAAAACTAACACGAAACATCAATACGTTGCCGGAAAATTATAACAGATCATAAATTAACATAATTTAGTGAAAAGATGATTAACTCAGCAAACTGCTCAAAAACCTCTCCATTTAGCGTTTCGAGAAAATATTACAAAATCACAAATTCATATTTCTTTCAAAATTCTTAAAATATTGCGAAAATTAAATAAAATCAAACTTATTTTAAAATTCCAAAAATTATAATAAAATCAAAAATTTAAAATTTTTCAAAATTCTAAAAATATTCCAAAAATTCTTACAAAATCAAAAATTAAAACTTTTTCCAAAATTCTAAAAATATTACTAAAATCATTACAAAATCAAAAATACAAACTTTTTCAAAATTCCAAAAATATTTCAAAAACTATAACAAATTCAAAAATTTCCATGTCCAATTTCATTTACAATTACATTTACGTCATAAGAACAGCTACATTTTTTTTCCAAAAAATTGGCCGAAAAAATAAATGAAATCATTTTTTGACACACTTGACATTATTTTTTTGACAAACTTATAATGCCATAATTCTCTATAATAATAATAAAATTTCATGTCATACAAATTATTAATTTTATTTTTTTACAAAAAATTGGGTAAAAAAGTAAATAAAAATCTTTCTTTTGACACACTTAACAATATTTTTTGACAAACTTGCAATGCAATAATCTAGTTTTTGATCTCACATACCAATCTCAACCATCAAGACTCCTCCATATTCAATGTTCCTACTCGTAATCACTCAAAATGAACGTTTTTTAAGCCAAAAATATAAAAATTTGCTGTTTTTGACACACTTAATGATTTTTTTGACACACTTCCGGTACAGTTATCGAACACAGCGTCTTATCGGACCTGTCCCTTGAGTATACTTATTTTCAAAAAAAAAAATTTGAAATCCCTCCAGCGCTTTTCCCTGCAGCGTAGATAATGACGGACAGACGGCCTTTCAGACAGACATATATATTTTTTTTGCTTTTTTAGAATCAGTAGGTCCTAAAACGTCGAGAAATGTCAAAAAAAGTGGGGGTAAGAATTTCAATTTTGGCTCATGAATGTAGTAATACTTAGGTCTTTCAGACCGAAGTAATAAGAAGAATATGAAACGGTCTTCTAGGAAGAGTACCAGATGTACTTCGGAATGTTTTAACTAATTGTATTTGTTTTTTCCACAAACAGGTGGGTTGAAAAGTTGTTGAAAATATATAGATATATTTTCGAATTATGCTATAGAATATTCCTTTAGCTAAAAAGGACAGAAAATGGAAGTACAACTGACAAGCAACATCTGGCCCATCACAGGACAGGACGAGGGGAGGAAATCTGGCTGACTACATTGGTCCTGAGAATAAAAAGAAAGAATCAATAAGTGAAATGGGGGCCGTGCTCGAACCCAAACGCCGAGATAGACTCTCAAGTTCTACCGACTGAACTAGTCGAGCCAGACAAAAAAATTAAGACGAGAACCGAATAAAGCTTAGAGATCAAATATACAAGCAAAATAGGAGGAACTTTTCGGACAATAGGAAATAACGTGAGACCAGAGGGAAGCAGATATTTATTGATGCACGTCCTTAGCATGGTATACTTCGCGTAACATAACGTAATCTAGTTCATAAGATACATTACCAACTAACCAGGTAACTTTTGCTTGCACAAAGTTTGGTGCTGATTTGGCACTTATCTGTTTTCCAGCGTCACTCAATATGAAGTTTCGGCGAAAAATGGTATCCCGAGTACAAACGCACGTTTTTGAGAACGCAAATTGTATAAGCGAGCTGCATTTTACACAAAGACTTCAGAGGTCAGCTTCTTAATTCGGAAGCAAATCTTGGATCTGGGTGATCCGGGATTTCTCCAGTCTCTTCCAGAAAATTCAAGTGTTGGTGTAAAGAATAGGACGTGCTATGATTGATCATAGGTAGCCCAAAGGAGGTATAATGATTGATGCATAGAACATCGAAGAGCACAAGCAATTTCGCTAAGATGCATGTCTCACCGAGTATGGTCTTTGGTCAGGTACACATATCTTCCAGCGATAACGCATCTGTGCACTTGCTCGAGAACGTTAACTTGTGGGGAGTATAGAGCTGTTGAGGTAAGACGAACCTCATACCTTGAAAGGAAAGTTTCGAATAATTTAGATCTAAACTGCGACCCATTGTCAGTTGTTCGGGACAACCAAAAACATGAAATACATTGGTTTTTAGCAGTTTATTAATAGGCTTGGCGGTGAGTTTTCGTAAATAAATAAGCAACTGTAGCCTAGTGAGATGGTCTAAGACAATCAAAGTTGCTATATGACCGGACTTAGTTCGGGGGTAAGGATCGATTATATCAATGTATAGCCGTTGTCCGATTCATTCCATACATAAGGACATAAGCATGCGAGCACGTAGCACCGTGTTAGGTGTTTTGAAAGTATTAGAGATGTCACATTGAGAAACATAGGTTTTAATTTGAGTGGCCATCTGGGCGCAGAAGTAACATTGACGTACGTGATATAAGGTTTTCGCAACTTCACCATGGGCAGAAGTTTCAGGGCAGAAGTTTTAGGGCCTGGGAAATCAACATGATTGGTAACTCTTCGGGGATCCTCAGCTTCAAAGTTTCGCCTTCCGAGTAACAACACTCTTCAAGAAATTAAGTTTTTATACACAAGTCTAACGGACGTGGGTAAATCGGGTAGAGAATTATTGGAGTCAGTAACTAACTTAAGATAGTAATCTCTTCTTTACTAATTTAAGATAGTAATCACTTCTAAAAGCAGGAGAGTTCAAATCTAGATCAAACACGTTTGTTTTATTATCAGTAACAGAATCAACCGAAAATATTCTTGATAGAGCATCTGGAACCACTTTTAGTTTTTCAGGTCGATGTTCAATATCAAAAGTAAATCCTTGCAGCTTCAAGCTTCATTGTGTCAGACGACATGACAGATCTTTGTGCTGCATTAACCACTTTAAAGAAACGTGAACGGTTATTATTTTGAACGGGTGGCCTTCGATGTATGCACAGAACTTATTTACACCTAGGATAGCAGCAAGGTATTATTTTCACTGACGGGGTAATTACGTTGAGCTGAGTTCAGTTTCTTGGACATATATGCTATAGAATGTTTCACACCCTATTTGTTCAATTTTACCAGTACACAGTTTACACCATCATTGCTCGCATCACATTGCAGGATAAACGGTTCGGAATAGTTAGGATT